>KE153550.1:50985-61544 GCA_000411075.1 Sisymbrium irio | reverse complement strand
TAATTTTTTATTCAGATAATTGACATGTGTCAGTTCCTGGCGGCTGCATGTGAGATTTGACGGTGCACATGTTAAAATAAAGGCGAACATGTGTTTTTCATGTTTTTCAGCTATAATTTAATATTTTATACATTTAAAAATCCCCAAATTTAGGTTTTTTTCTTCTCTTCTTCTTACTCCGTTGAAGTGATCCTAGAAAGTTCAAAAGCTTATTAATTTTAGGAATGATGTTTATTTCGTGTTGGGTTATGGAATTTAGGATAGTTTTTCGTTTTCTGGGTTTGAATTTCTAAGGTTTGATATTTATAATTTTCTGGGTTTTGGATTTAGTAATACTTTGAAATATTTGGTACAACTCCAACTAGTAATAATATTCGGAAATACTTTGTATAACTAGAACATTGATAATATGAGATTTCAACCGAATACCAATGATACCTCCTCTTCAATCATGGAAATGAAGAATAGGAGATTTCAGTTTCACTATGGATCTGAAGTACATCGTTACAAAATTTCATTTCGTTTTCAGCTTAATCCATAAAAGATAACAGTTGTATTCAATGTTCCATGTGTTAACCTTAGAATATATCGACAGTCTTACCTAATTTTACACGGTAGTTACCAAGTTTATTAAGTTTTACCAAGTTATACCAAGTGTTACAAAATTCTAAATTACGAAAATGCCATCATCTTCTTCCTTTGGTCCACAACACGAAAAAAACTAATTTGAGCCGCCAGTATAATTTCTTCAACCATTATTATCCGTTTTTGCTTGTTTTCAAATGGTTTATGCTCAATTTGTGTAGATTTATAATCTAAGATCCGATTTTAAGTTTATAAACACACAAAAATTTGAATTCGAGATTAAATTTTATCTAATATCCAGTTTCAAAATTTTGGAGATTGGTTGGATCTGAAAGTGTTGAATTTTCAGATATTTTCCCTAATTTTCGAATTTTTGGATTCGAGGAAGAAGATTGAGGATAAAAAATTTCCTCTAATTTTTTTTAAATATGTTGGATCTATTCGGGCTGGATTCAATTCTATCCGAATTGGATGGATATTATCCGATTGTGTTGTGATTGGGCTGTAATTTTTACAAGTTTGGTTGGACAAACTTGTAATCAAGCTAATTTTTGATTTAAAGAAAAAAGATACAATATTCTGTGTTTTATGGGGGACTCAGGAGATAGAGTTTCAACAGAAAGGGACATACGAACCATTGATCCTCCTCAATGGTTAATAGCAATTATCTTATGCTTCTAATTTCTTGTTCGAATCATGGAATGAACAGATATATAATACCATTAAGATAGAACCTGAGAAGATAGTAGATGAATCTGCGAACTAACTTTCCATGGGACACTCGGTTAAGAACACTTTCGTTCCTGTACGTTAACGGGTGACCAAAAAGATTCTTTGTACATATGATTCTGCTAACACACCTTCAACACCACTTCCACCTTATTGTCCCACTCCACCACAATTACCACTCTCATCATTTTCATCATGTCCCCCATCCTCCTTCCCGTCCATCAACACATATTCATGCCAATAATCGTAATTGTAATCCTCCAAATCACCTTCATCATCTTAGCTGACTAGTTCAACATCTTCTCCATTCTGAAATTCTCCTTTGCTTCCCTCACTTCCGCCTTTCTGTCCACCATTTTCCTCACTCTTTTCCTCTTCATCCCATTTCAATGCTGCTGCATTTTCATCTTCATCCCGTGTCAAAGCTGCGGCCTTTTCCTCCTCATCCCGTTTCAATGCTGCTTCTACCTCCTCTACGTGGCTCAACAGAATCACATGTCATCCTCATCATCATCTTTCTCTACCATGGTGATTGTTCCACTTGTAATGCTCGAGCGTGTAATGGCCGAACTACTCACTATGCCACTTTTAATGGTTGAAACAACACCCTCCCTCGGACCTAATATATGCATTTCGCTTCCAACCATCTCTCTAAAAGTGACGAAAAATGTTCATCGACTTCTCATGTTTATGAAGCGCCTTAAACACCCTTAAGTCCCTTGTGCTTACTATCTCAACTGGCGCAGATCCATTTCCATTCATTTCAGCTAGTGCATCCTCCATCCAGTAACAAATTTCTGTGTTAACCTCTCTTTCATCTAGTCCATATTCATCCGCAATTTGAACTCTCATTGCATCTGCCGAACTAAACTTGCTATAGGCCTTCCCATCCGAGATTTGTCTATCTTAAAGACTTAAACCCAAGTTGTATAAACTATCCATCGCCCTACAATCGCTACCGGCCAACCATCACTACCATCAATTAAGCCTGCACACCCAACAATTTCATTTACCATTTCTACACACCGAAAAATTCCTCTACAATTAACCACAAAAGAATGGTAAAAATTTGTAATTAATGGTAAAATAATGGTGTACAGAGAGGATCAAACTAATATACATGCGTTCTGTTCTTCGCAATCGTACAATTTGCCTATCTCTTTCTCCATTACCCCGGACGTTTGCTTACAATCGCGAACCATCAACGAGGTTCTTCAGCTCTTTCGATTTTACTGCTTTTAACCTCATCCACTAATTACAACTTTTTCTTACCCTAATTTTACCGCCTAAAGTTATCATCTCAACATAACGGAAATGGCGCCAAAATATCCCTACAAATTCTCCTGTCCAGACTGCCTACAGAATATGGTCCAAAAGACCTACGATTGTTACCAATAGTTACAAATAATTACCAAAAACTACATACAATTTTGGGCCAAAACTACCTACAGTTTTGGCACATCTAACACTATTCATTTTTGGCCCACAAAACTTATTACATTTTTACCTTCTTCGCGCATACACACCACTAAAACCGGGTACTTTTTGAACGTGTCCTGCTTCCCACGCGCTACACGTACGGCTTCAATTTATTATGCGCCTCCTCAAATGTTTGTCTCTATCTCTCACTAAGACACAATAATTTCTTTGTCTATCTCTCTCTAAGAGATAAGGGCAACATCAGAACACATAAACTCGGTACACTTGTCAGTGCCCATTTCGTAAATTAAAACTCGTGCTCACCCATTTCTCAAAAAAAAACTTAACCTACCCTACTTTGCAAATTCACCCTTTGATTTATCTCATTTTTATTCGACCAACCTTTTCGATAGTTAATACAAGGTAAGTTTCAAGAAAAAAGGTGAATAGAATTTAAATAGATATTCAAGAATTTGAAAAAAATAAATGAAGATTAAACCACAAAAATGATTGGATTTCCTTCTTTGTTTATTTACTTCCTGAACAGTTCATCTTGTTGACTCTTTTGATTTTTATTTTGTTTCAATCTGTTGGAAATTTTTCAAAGATGGCTTGGCGAAAAACAGTGTGTTTGGAGAAATCAATCTCTGATCTTTGTTCTTCATGTAATTTTACAAAATTTTATAAATGAATTAGAAATTTTTATTCATTTTTACAGGCATAACCTTGGAGAAGGAGTGGATACTGCTATGTAATATTTTTGTGAATGTGGCCTTCATTCCCCTAGTTAAGTATATTGTCATGATGGGTTTGTGCTTGTCGTTCGCAACCCTGTCTAGACATTGTTCATCAGGTGGTTATCTTGTTGCGATGACATCTGATATTAAAGATTTTTTCCATGTGAAGGATTTGCTTCTTTTGGGATCTGTCAAAGCTCATAGGATTCATCACTTTTTTTCTTTCTCATTTCTCTAAAAGGGTTGAAAATTTTGCCATTTGTCTCCTGATATGGTCATGGAGAACAAAAGAAGAAGCATGACAGACCTTAACTTGACCATTGGCAAGTGCATACGCACTCATAGGACAAACTTATGAAGTTATATATGGAAAAGACCAAGGAGAGCTCAAATTAATCACATTACTTGCTAGCTAAGTGGAGTGAAATTTTTTGAAGATCAATAATCATTTGAAAGCCAAAAGTTAGTCCAACTGTTTATTATCTTTTGTTTAGTTCTTAAAACATTTTATTTGCCAAGTTTTCTCTACTTTTTAGCACTAGTATTTCTTATAAATAATCTTGTAATCACTTTTTTGAGAAATAATATGTTTTTATTTTTGAAAACCTTTTGAAGGTGATTTTCATGTAGTTCTTTTGGGAATTTTTTGATCTTTAATAGTACATCATATCCAGGAATAATGTTCTTTCACTAATAATATGCAAGTTCAGGAAAAAAGAAAGAATATTAAAATTAAACCAATCCTAGACGTTTCAGGATAAGGTACTCATTCTTTTATTTTGTTGTCCCAAATTTTCCAAACCCACGAGAATGAGAGGTTGCAATTTTCCTTAATTTTGGATCTAAAGATTTATTTCAACAATAAAGGATACAAACTATGGGTTATTTGAATTTTCTATACGATAATTTCAAATATGTAATTATTTATTGAATCATTTTTTTCTAATTAGTATTAGTGGATGACTGGTTTGACTATAACTTTAAAATTTTAACTGTAAAATTTTGTATCTAAAAGTATCGACTGTGTAATTTTAGTTGTATCTATTTTAAAATTAAACCATATTTAGCAGATAATTTTTTTATACTGTATATTATTTATCTTTTCAGAAATTATTTTTTATTATCAATAAATATAATTCATAATTTATCAATAAATAGAATTCGTAATTTATCAATAAATATAATTCATAATTTACAATTTATATATTAGTCATATGATACTCATTAAAATATTTTATTTATCAATATGATATTATTGTGACTTTATAAAAATGTGAGTTATATATCATATTCATGTGTTTATGCAAGATTTCTATACATATAAATGAAAAAAATATAATTAATTGTACGATTTATTTTCTAAAAGATACAGCCTCGTATAGAGCAAAAAAAAGGCTGCTGAAAATGCTTACATACAGACAAAAGAAAAGAAAAATGGTAAGGCTGTGAAATAAAAGGACAAATAAAATTGATACACATTTTTATTTTTTATTTTTTATTTTTTTCAAATCCAAAAACAAAAACTGATCTTGAATGGTATTAACAATTAATAATTGATTTTATGGTTATTTTAAATTTTATAAAACATAAAATATTTGATTTTTTTACCAAATCAATATGAGATGATTTAGATTAATTTTAAGGAGATTTTAGTAATTTTTTGTAATAGATATAAACATAAAAATAAATTAAAAACTAAAAAATGAGAATACGACGTGTCAGCAAAATAATCTCTAGTTTTTCTACGTTTAATATACGATGATAAATAACCAAAATAGGGTTTAATTTTGATTAAAATATAATTAAAAGATAATATATAAGAAAATAACACCAGCCCCATTGATTTTACGTTGAAAAATATAAGGATTCACATTACGTAATATTATGAAAAATGGTGGGTTATTCACCTAATTAAGTACAAGCACGAAAAAAAATAATTCATAAATTTATTTAGGTAATAAAAATTATATTATTGTAAACAGTATATTATTAATAAATTTTATTATTTTATAATTATGAAGTTTAATATAAATTTAAACAGAATTAGTTGAATTAGATTATAATTATGTTCGAAGTTTGAAGTATGAAACCAATTCACTTATTAACTATCAAAACTATTTAATTTTATGTTTTATTTTTTTTCTATTTTCTATAATTGGAAAAAAAAATATTTAGAAAATCCTTGAAATATTTTTCATTTTTCAATATTTTCCCATACTGATGAGTATATAATGTCGTAAATTTTTATTAACGTGAACAATTTATTGATTTATTTTATTTTAACATAGAATTTTTATCTGTTTTATTAATGAGTTAATAAGTTTTATTTATTAAGTTTCAGTTCATTTGGTTTTTCTATACACAATAAAAGTAATATACATTTGTAATTATATTTTCTATTTATTTTAAAAATCTAAAATTAAAAAGAAAGAACTGACTTTAAAAAGTTATTAGAAATTAATAATTTGGTTTATAGTTATTTCAAAATTTATTTATAATATTACATTTGATTTTATTACCAAATGAATTGAGATGTTTAGATGCAGTAAAGATTCAGATTTAATATTTTAGAGAAAAATATTAATATTTAACAATAGAGATAAAAATAAAAATGAAAATGAAAAACAACAAAAAATGAAAAATGAATAAATGACACATTAATAGAATGACCTCTCTAATTGATTTTCTTTAAACATGGTTATTTGTCTTAATTATTATATATTGATGGTTGTTTTTTTTCTTAATTATTGATGGCTTTATACTTTGATGGCGGCTACTCACTGCCATTTGAAATTTCTATTGTTAAAATATTCAGTCTTAGAAAATAAATTTTGTAGATAAGTTGAATAATATACCTTGACTAACTTGTAGGCTATTAACTATCCTTTTCAGACATTAAAATCTATAAATTTCCAAACAGATTATTGTTATACACTTCTTTACGTGTTACCACTTAGATCACCTATATAAACACCAGAACAACATCTTCTCAAGGCCAAGCCTCTTACTTCAAATTGGTTACTATTAAAACCCTCTCTCTACTTTTCTTTTTTGCATTTGTGTTCCAATTCTTTGGGTTCCCATCTGATGCAGTGATGCGGCCACATTCACAGTGACAAATAAATGTCCATACGTTGTTTGGGCTGCTGGGACACGTGAAGTGGGAAGCAACTCGGAACATGAGAAACGTGGACAGTCAACGCCGCTCCAGGGACCACCCAAGCTGGGATTTGGGGTCGCACCAAATGCAATTTCGATCCCTCTAGTGGAAATGGTCATTGCGAGACTGGAGACTGTGACGGTCGCCTCGAGTGCACGCAATATGGACAGCCACCAAATACATTGGCAGAGTATGCACACGATCAATATGCAAACCAAGATTACTTCGATATATCAGTTATCGATGGATTTAATATTCCAATGGAGTTCAGCTCTTCTACTGGAAATTGCAAAGTAATTAGGTAAATATATTTTCAAATTATCTTGTAAACGAGGTATATCTAGCAAAAGACAAAAAGATAAGATTTCTCATGTAAAAAAAAAATATATGTATATATATATTCAGGTGTACTGCAGATATTAATGAAGAATGTCCTGCCGAGCTAAGAAAGGATAACGCTTGCAACGGACCGCGTCCGATGTTGAATAGAGAGGAAGATTGTTGCAATATCAATAAAAACTGTGGACCGACCGCACTCTCGAGTTTTTTCAAGCACAAGTGTCCAGACGTCTATACTTATCCTAATGATGGTCTCACCGGCCAGTTCGCTTGTCCTACCGGAAACAACTACAATGTCATATTCTGTCCATGAACGAGGCTAATTGATAATCCATGCATGCTACGAGTTGCTGCTCTAAATAAAATTGAAGTTAATGTAACTCACATGCTTCATCTTGGTTGTTATTGTATGGGAATTAAGTACTTTATGATACACAATTACACATGATCGATCCCTACATCTTAATTAGGAGTAAATGCATCCAATATCCTGAAATTTTAAGATATTTTGATCTGAGAATTCTAAGTTAAAATAATCTGGATCTGAATCTTTCACTCCATATGTCTAAAGTTCAGAAATCCACCCAAACCATAAGGATAATCCGTAAAATACATAACCGGTAAACATTTTTTTTACAAATGTAAATCACGTTACCTACTATAAAATAAGGAGAATTTGGCTAAATACTCTAGATTGAAAGCCAAATGGTCACATTATATTTTCACATATTTTTGGCTATATTAGACGATTTTGCTCATATTTACATTTTCGGAAAAATTAAATAACTATCAAAAAAATATTTAGAAATCGGGAAAATATAGAAATGGAAATATATTAGTTTATCAATATTTTCTATTTTATTTTTGGAAAGAAACGATTTAATAAAAATATTTTCAATTAAGTTAATAATAGTTCTATCTAACCTAGAATGTAAGTTTTAGTTTTTGTTAACATTCTAGGCTACCTTAGAATGAATCCGTTCTATTTTATCAGTTATACTATATTCTATTCAACAATAGAATATATGTTCTAAATTTTTGTCTACGTTCTGACTTGGCTAGAATACATATTATATTCTTTTGTCTCTGTTCTAACAAAGTTAGAATACATATCGATCTAGTCTACATTTGTTCTATGTTCTAAATGAGGTTAAAATTCATATTCTATCTTTTGGTCTTTATTCTAACTTATTCAGAATACGTTTCGTTCTATTCTATTCATTTCTCTTTGTTCTAATCGCCAGTAGAAGTTATATTCTAACTATTTCTCTATCTTCTAACTTTGGCTAAGATGTATATTCTACCTAATGGTCGTTGTTCTATCTTTGATTAGAATTCATAATCTAAAAAATCGAATATTTTAACTGGATATTTTTTAAAATCTACAGAAAATCTAGATAAATATACGGTAAATCTATAACAAATTCAAAAAAATATATTTCCACGATTTTTTGAAAATTTTGTAAAAAACGAAAACACAGAGACGGAAGGAGGCAGACGCGAGAAAGACAGAGACAAACAGTGACAAAAAAATGGAGGCAGATGGAGGTCGCGACGAGGCAGACGGACCCGAGAGCGTTTTCGCGACGATGCAGACAGAGGCAGAGGGAGGATGTGACGATGTAGACGGAGGCAGACGGAGGCGAGAGAGAAGATGAGAGGAGGCAGCACAATGTACCGGCCGGCGAGAGAGAAGGAAGAGGTAACAGAGAAATTTAATTCGAGGATTAGGATTCCTCGATTTAAATTTGATTTAGCACAATGGGGAATTAATAAAATATATAATAAACCAATATAAGAGAATTATATTATTATTAATTATATTAAAAACTAATCAAAAATAATTTATAATTCGAATTTAGGAGGGCAAATGTGGATTAATCAAAACTCAAAATGATAATGGACCGATTTGCAGATAGGAGAGCATAAGGTGACAATTTAGTTTTGAATGTAGCATTATTAACTAAATTCTCGATAAAATAATAAAAAGACCTATAAAATTGACGTTTAGATAATATTTTGAAATGAAATATTATATATTATAAATTAAAAGAACTAAATCAATTTATGTGTGTTTACTTTTAACATTTTACTAGATTATAACATGCTTACTTGTCGTAGCAAACTCTCAACTGGATCACATATGAGGCAATAGGGCATGTCTCAACACTGTCTGGTTTGTGGTGAAGGGGATGAAATGCGAGACCATCTGTTTTTTATTTATTGTCCGTACTCATATACAGTCTGGGACATAATGTTTATAGATTTTTTCATGGTTTTTATTATATTTTCTTAGCTCCTTTTAATCCTTTCTTTTGCATTTAGGCATATTTTAAGGATGCATTTGCGTGTATTTTTCTCTTTCAGGTATTGGAATGGTTATTAAGAAGATTGGGAAGCAATTGGACATGATATGAAGCAAAAAGATGTTAATGCAATGAGACGAGTTCATTCCCATCAATCATCCACGACAGCTAAGGCTATCTCCAACCCACACACTAAATTTGGTGTAAAAAGACACCAAATCTGATGTTTTAGTGTTCCACTTTATTGTTTATCTCCAACCACAAACATCAAACTTCACACCAAAAATAATATGTTCTTTTATTATAACACTAAAGTTAAGATGCTATTTATTTTTAAATTTTTAATAAATAATAAGTATTTATAAATTGATTAATTAATAAATAAATTATAAATTTATAAACTCAAATTTTATGTGTGTTTAATGTTAATTATTTAATTTATTTGTGCTTAATTTAATTATATAATTTATATGTTTTAATTTTAATTATGTAATTTTATATTTCAGTATTTTTAATTGATCTTTAGTATGATATATATATTTGTACTTTTAATTAGTTTGCTTATTATTATATGTTTAAAACATAATTAATTGATAAATAAATATTTAAATATATATATTTAAAAGTAAAAATAAGAATAAAATAATATTTTAATTTTTGATGTTTTGTGAACAATGTTGCACCAATTATGGCGTGACACTGTTCAAAACACTAAAAAATAAAAAAAAATCATCAAATATGCAGTTGGGTTAGAGAGAGAAAACTGCAAATTTGATGTTATGCAGTTGGATTGGAGATATTCTAATTGAAGACAGCTGGTGCACAAAAGAGAAGCCAACATCTTGAATTAAACTGCTGACATCCCTTCAACTTGTTTCTACCACAGCGGTCTCCTCCAGCGTTCACAAATCTAATGCAGAAATATTAAATAGTTTAATTAATGAATGGAATTTAGATTAAAAGAAAATATATTTACATTTACTTTTAAATTATTAAATTAAAAAAATTTATAGAGAGAGAGTTATATGTCATCCTTTATCCTTAGCTAAATCATCTTATGACTTCTAAAATTTTGAAATATCATTTGTTCGTTTAGTTAATTTAACATTTTTGTATGATTATACTTTAATTCTCATTCTAATTATTAGTAGCATCTAAGTAGAATATGAAAAGAAATTTTATATATAATATAATTGTATTAATTGTTTTGATTAAATTTTTTGAAGAAATTTTCTAAATAAATATAACTTGTATAGAGTTTTGAAAGATATCTCTTTCAAATAA
>KE153550.1:26577-39091 GCA_000411075.1 Sisymbrium irio | reverse complement strand
CCCCCCAACAAATTAGCCAAGCCGGACGCCAATGCTCGAGGGTGGTGAACAGCTCGGCATCATTTGCTGTCTCAAATTTGGCTGAGCCGGACCTTTCGCCAATTTTCCATGACCAGCTCGGCATCATCCTTCCACATGATGTTTTGCCGAACCGGGCAATCATTTCGTCTTTTATCAAAGTTATTCCGAGTTTTCATCGATGTTTTCGTAAGTCTCCCGATGTTATGCGGAACTTCGCGTTATTTTTCGGAAAACATCATAACGTTTTTATCTGCCGGAAACGGTAAAACGTTAACTTAAATTGAACCGGAGAAGTCAAACCAAGGAAACATTAAATCAAGAGTCAACGCCGAGCCGACGGAATTTTCTCGAAGATTCCTTAAAGTCGGTGGTAAGGTGAAGATAAAGGCTCCCACATCGGGAATTTGGCGAGTTTAGGCTTGAAGTTCTTCATATAAATATTTATCGATGTGATGCTTTCGACAGGGACAAGCTTTCGCATACTTTTTCGTACTTATAGTTTTTAGGCAATTGATGACTTTTCCTTTATTACTTATTTTGTCATTTGTACGAAAAAACTTGTCAATAATAAAATCCATCTTTTTGATATTATTTATCATCTTTTTGTTTAGCTTCTCATCTCCAGAACTTTCGTGATCCAATTGTCGAATTACTTTCCTAAAATACATTATGCAAATTCCGGTACCCACACGGCACAATTAGAATATTGCGGTAAACCGGTCACAGAAGCAGAATTGCTTAATAAGACCTATCTCACTTTTCATAAAAATCATTATGTGTTGCAAGAGCAATACATGAACCGTGGGTACAAAAGGTTCTCATAGTTGATTGTGGCGCTCATGATAGCAGAGAAGAATAATGAATTTCTCATAAGAAACCACAACTCTCGGCCGACAGTAACCAAGGTATTTCCTATTTCCTGAAGTTAATGCAACGGATGTGGAAAAATCCGAGAGAAAATATCAAACCAATCGGGGTCGTGGTCATGGTCGTCCATTTAGTCACGGACATGGGAGACCATACAACCCATGGGGGAGATGATCTAATAAATGGATCTGAGCTGAACAAATTCATAAAGGAAAAGAACAACAAGATGATTCCACCCAAAAGTGTAAAACAGTGTGTTACAGATGGGGATCCAAAGGACATTGATCCCGTGTATGCCGTACCCCTCCACACCTTTGCAAGTTGTACCAAGAATCCTTAAAAGGCAAAGCAAAGGAAGTGAACCTCACGGAACATTTTGAGGGTACATCATATACCCTGAATTGACAGACTTTATAAATGAACTCGATTAAGATCACTCTTGAAGAGATTTAATGAGATGCTTGTAACGAGACTGCTGAATAGTCTCTAATAGTGTCATGTATAATTATTATATTTTCAGTTTTTTTTTAAATAACGTTGTCTTCTATAATCACTAGTATATAATTATCTTGCATGAATAAGTTTCACTTTCTTTTTATTGATATTTATCTTAATTACAGAACATGGATCACAATATGAAAGGAACAATCCCCAGGAAAAGGATTCGAGAAATTCTTATACTAGATAGTGGAACAACGCACACTATTCTGAGACAAAAGGGATTCTTCTCTGATATAAAACAAAAAAAAATCATTGTCAAGACAATATCAGGGCCTGCAGACCTGATTGAAGGAATTGGCAAAGCAAACTTTACGCTGCCAAATGGAACAAAATTTTTCATTGACAATGCCTTGTATTCTCTGAATTCTAAAAGGAATTTTTTTAGTTATAAGGACATATATCTTCAAGAATATGATACTCAGTCTGCAACGTATAATGGAAAGAAAGTTATGTATATAACTTCTGATAAATCTGGCAAAATGCATATATTGGAAAATTTTCTAAAACCTCTATCCGGTTTGCATCATACTTATATAGGTGTAATATAATCAAATCTTGTGATCAAAAGAAATTCAGAAGATTTCACATTGTGGCATGATCGCCTCGGTCATCCAGGAACCACAATAATGCGCAAGATTATAGAAAACTCACATGGTCATTCACTGAAAATCTATGTGTTATATCTGTCGAATAAAATGACATGTGCTGCATGTTCTCTAGGCAAATTGATCATAAGACTATCACCAACCAAAATTGATAAAGAATCATAAAAGTTTCTTGAAAGAATTCAAGGCGATATTTGTGGACAAATACATCCACCATGTGGACCATTCCACTACTTTATGGTATAAATTGACGCATCCAGTAGATAGTCACATGTTTTCTATTATCATCCTGAAATATAGCATTTGCAAGATTCCTAACTCAGATAATCAAACTGCGTGCTCAGTTTCCTGATTATACCATTAAAAGAGTTAGACTAGACAACGCTAGTGAGTTCACATTACAAGCATTCAATGATTATTGTATGGTAACGGGAATTGAAGTTGAACACTATGTGGTTCATGTTCGTACTCATAATGGTCTGGCTGAAACATTAATCAAGCGTCTGCAATTAATTGCAAGACCATTGATCATGAGTTCAATATTTCTAACCTTTGTATGTGGACATGCTATTTATCATGCAGAAGCACTCATTCGGATAAGACCAAGTGCTTACTAAAAGTATTCTCCACTTCAATTGGTATTTGGTCGAGAACCAAATATTTCCCATCTGAAAATATTTGGTTGTGCAGTATATGTACATGTAGCACCACCAAAACGTACAAAGATGGTATTAATCAAGATCAAATAAATAAGGAGGTTTAGGAGAGTAAGCATGAAGGAAGAGAAGGGAACGAATACACTTGCTTATGTCCGTACAGTCCGTACGGATGACCTAGAGCTGAAGCCTGACCTAACATGCCTTGGAAGCAAGGTTTATGTTCAGCATTGGCGACCAAAGACTGCCTGAAGCAAGAGAGAGAGCCGTTAGGAGATATTTTGTGAAGGCAGAACATATTTTAATGTAAAGATCACATGTTTGGGTAAGGCTGAAAGTCGTTGGGTCATGTCGTTTTCCCTCGGCCAGTCCCCAATTGTTTATGTTTTCTCTTAGCTTTTAAATAGGTTATATCCCTCTTTAGGTTAAATCAAGGATAAGAATCCTTCCTTATTCTCTCTTTGACTCACGCACACAAACAACTCTCACTGTCTCATTTATTCTTCTTTTAATCAAACCAACTAGTTCACTCATGCTCTTCATTGTTCGTCATTATTCTCTTTACTAAAAATCACTATTCTTACACGGTAACATAGCCTCTGTGCTCCTGAAACCTCATTCTACTTCCGCAAAACTACTATGTTCTCATTCTCACTCTAAATTTCCCGATTCAGTTCTTGAAACTCACCGGGTACACCCTTTTACCCAACAGTCCATAGCAACTTAAGATGGAGCACAGCAAGACTGTGTCACTTCCGATTACTCTGAAGGCGCTAAACTACCTCATCTGGTCAAGACTGACCAATAATGCCCTTGGTGGAAGAGGTCTTTGGTCGCACATCACTTCAAGTGAGGAACCAAAACAAACCACACAAGGAGAAGATGGAAAGGAGCTAATGGTGGTGGATGAAGACAAATGGAGCCAAGAAGATCAGTTGGTGTTGTCCATCCTCCAGAGATCCCTAGATGCTCCAATCATGGAAGCATACTCTCACTGCACCACGGCCAAACAGCTGTGGGACACACTTCAGAAAGTCTATGGCAACATCTCAAAACATCAGCCGAGACTTTGAGGTTAAGAAGGCCATCAGCAACCTGAACCAAGAGGACATGGACTTCAACCGCCACTTTGGGAAGTTCAGTACCCTCTGGTCTGAGCTTGAAATGCTGAGGCCACCTACCACAGATCCGGTTGCCTTGGAGGAGAGACGTGAGCAAGACAAAATTTTTTGCAATTCTCCTAACTCTTCATGCCGGTTTCAACGATTTGATTAAGCATATCCTAAGAGCAGACAAATTGCCGAGTCTTGATGATGTTTGTGCTCAGATCCAGAAGGAGCAAGGCTCAGTTGGTCTCTTTGGAGGAAAGGGAGACCTGACCATGGCGCACAAAGCTGAAGCCGCACATAAAGCTGAAGCTGTAGCCAACAAAGTTTCCTTCAAATCAGAGAACCGGCACAATGTTATCTGTGACCATTGTAAGAAGAATGTTCACATGAAGAACCAGTGCTGGTACCTTCATCCTCACTTCAAACCATCACCTTCATCAACACGGTTCAACCAAGGGAGGGCAAATGAAGCAGTCCAGCACAATGACCAGCATGTGGTTCAACCCGGGCGAGCAACCAGCAAGGGAAGGGCACTAGTCTCCACCAAACATGCAGTTGGAGCGCCTTCCCAGCTCAATCTGGATGATAACCTCATATGCAAATCTGACACTGAAGCTCTTATCAAAGCTCTCAATGCCAACTCTGGTAACTTTAGTAATAATGTGCTAGATAGAACAATGAATGCTAAATCAATATCTTGCATAAATGCTAAACCATTAATCATAGATTCAGGTGCATCTCATCACATGATTAAGGATTCTAGTCTGATTAGCAATTTGAACCTGCCTTAGGGAGTGTAGTAATTGTTTATGGTGATAGAATACCTATTAAGGGGATAGGAGACTTAAAGCTATTTGGAAAATAATCTAAAGCTTTCTATATGCCGTCATTCACATCAAACTTGCTCTCAGTTAAAAAGGCTACTACTGATCTTAATTGCAATGTTATTTTCAGTCCTAATGATGTTCATTTTCAAGGTATTGAGACAAGTGAGATGATGGGCAAAGGTGTTAGCCAAGGCGGTATATACTTGCTTGAAGACCCCAAATCTATCTTTAATTTCACTTATGCTTTTATGTCTACTCCTGTTTTAGATTATAATGTACTATGGCGTGCTAGATTAAGCCACCCTCACTCTCGTGGTTTAGGATTAATATTGCCTAATCTCTCATTTAAAAAAGATAATTGTGAGGTTTGTATCCTTGGAAAACATTACAAATCTGTTTTCACTAAATCAAGTACTATTTATGAGCATTGTTTTGACTTGATTCACTCAGATGTTTGGACTGCTCCTTGTGTCTCTAGAGAAAATCATAAATACTTTGTCACTTTTATAGATGCAAAATCAAAATATACATGGCTGACCTTAATTCAATCAAAAGATAAAGTGCTTGCTGCCTATATAAATTTTCAAAGCTATGTCACTAATCATTTTAATGCCAAGATCAATATCTTTAGGTCAGACAATGGTGGAGAGTACACAAGTCACAACTTCAAAGAACATTTAGCCAAACATGGAATTATTCACCAAACCAGTTTCCCCTACACACCACAACAAAATGTAGTGGCAGAAAGAAAGAATAGACATCTCATGGAGGTTGCTAGAAGCATGATGTTCCACACCAATGTCCCCAAAAGGTTCTGGGGGGATGCTGTAGTAACCGCATGTTACTTGATCAATAGGACACCCACCAAAGTCCTCCATGATGTCTCACCATATGAGGTACCTCAACAAAAACAAACCCTCCATTGAACATTTGTGGGTATTTGGGTGCATTTATTTTGTTTTAATTCCAGGTGAACAGAGGAACAAGCTAGATGCAAAGAATGTTAAAGCAATGTTCATAGGCTATTCAAGCAACCAGAAAGGGTACAAATGCTATGTACAAGAATCAAGATGAGTCATGGTCTCAATGGATGTGAAATTTATGGAAGCTAAAGGCTACTATGATTAAAAGAGTTAGGAGAACCTGAAAGATCTGTCAGATGCACCATCTGACCGGGCCACTAACCTCCAGATCATATTGGAAAGCCTTGGGGTCAGCAGACCATTGGAGACTAGGCAACCGTAACCTACATAACCAGCTACTCCTGAACCAGTACGAGAGTCTTCCCATCTTGATCCTGATGGGGGGAATCAATCCGCACATGAAAGAGCTGAGGATACTCAAGAAGAAAATTCTGCTGAAATTCACGATCAAGATGAGACTGAACAGCAAGAGACCTCTGAGGAACAAGCTGAACCGGAGCAAGTACCAATGAGAAGAAGCACCAAAATTAGGAATGGTCCAGAGAATTTGATGAGGCAATCGACCAAAGCATAGGCCAAGTGCCAATACCCACGGTCAGGGATGCTCCCATGACTCGTTCTAGAGCAAGGAGGCTGAGAGAAGGATTCAATACAGCCGTCCAAACAATCATCAAAGTCCTAGACCCGTTAGAACTCCAACCCAGCCNCCCCCCAACAAATTAGCCAAGCCGGACGCCAATGCTCGAGGGTGGTGAACAGCTCGGCATCATTTGCTGTCTCAAATTTGGCTGAGCCGGACCTTTCGCCAATTTTCCATGACCAGCTCGGCATCATCCTTCCACATGATGTTTTGCCGAACCGGGCAATCATTTCGTCTTTTATCAAAGTTATTCCGAGTTTTCATCGATGTTTTCGTAAGTCTCCCGATGTTATGCGGAACTTCGCGTTATTTTTCGGAAAACATCATAACGTTTTTATCTGCCGGAAACGGTAAAACGTTAACTTAAATTGAACCGGAGAAGTCAAACCAAGGAAACATTAAATCAAGAGTCAACGCCGAGCCGACGGAATTTTCTCGAAGATTCCTTAAAGTCGGTGGTAAGGTGAAGATAAAGGCTCCCACATCGGGAATTTGGCGAGTTTAGGCTTGAAGTTCTTCATATAAATATTTATCGATGTGATGCTTTCGACAGGGACAAGCTTTCGCATACTTTTTCGTACTTATAGTTTTTAGGCAATTGATGACTTTTCCTTTATTACTTATTTTGTCATTTGTACGAAAAAACTTGTCAATAATAAAATCCATCTTTTTGATATTATTTATCATCTTTTTGTTTAGCTTCTCATCTCCAGAACTTTCGTGATCCAATTGTCGAATTACTTTCCTAAAATACATTATGCAAATTCCGGTACCCACACGGCACAATTAGAATATTGCGGTAAACCGGTCACAGAAGCAGAATTGCTTAATAAGACCTATCTCACTTTTCATAAAAATCATTATGTGTTGCAAGAGCAATACATGAACCGTGGGTACAAAAGGTTCTCATAGTTGATTGTGGCGCTCATGATAGCAGAGAAGAATAATGAATTTCTCATAAGAAACCACAACTCTCGGCCGACAGTAACCAAGGTATTTCCTATTTCCTGAAGTTAATGCAACGGATGTGGAAAAATCCGAGAGAAAATATCAAACCAATCGGGGTCGTGGTCATGGTCGTCCATTTAGTCACGGACATGGGAGACCATACAACCCATGGGGGAGATGATCTAATAAATGGATCTGAGCTGAACAAATTCATAAAGGAAAAGAACAACAAGATGATTCCACCCAAAAGTGTAAAACAGTGTGTTACAGATGGGGATCCAAAGGACATTGATCCCGTGTATGCCGTACCCCTCCACACCTTTGCAAGTTGTACCAAGAATCCTTAAAAGGCAAAGCAAAGGAAGTGAACCTCACGGAACATTTTGAGGGTACATCATATACCCTGAATTGACAGACTTTATAAATGAACTCGATTAAGATCACTCTTGAAGAGATTTAATGAGATGCTTGTAACGAGACTGCTGAATAGTCTCTAATAGTGTCATGTATAATTATTATATTTTCAGTTTTTTTTTAAATAACGTTGTCTTCTATAATCACTAGTATATAATTATCTTGCATGAATAAGTTTCACTTTCTTTTTATTGATATTTATCTTAATTACAGAACATGGATCACAATATGAAAGGAACAATCCCCAGGAAAAGGATTCGAGAAATTCTTATACTAGATAGTGGAACAACGCACACTATTCTGAGACAAAAGGGATTCTTCTCTGATATAAAACAAAAAAAAATCATTGTCAAGACAATATCAGGGCCTGCAGACCTGATTGAAGGAATTGGCAAAGCAAACTTTACGCTGCCAAATGGAACAAAATTTTTCATTGACAATGCCTTGTATTCTCTGAATTCTAAAAGGAATTTTTTTAGTTATAAGGACATATATCTTCAAGAATATGATACTCAGTCTGCAACGTATAATGGAAAGAAAGTTATGTATATAACTTCTGATAAATCTGGCAAAATGCATATATTGGAAAATTTTCTAAAACCTCTATCCGGTTTGCATCATACTTATATAGGTGTAATATAATCAAATCTTGTGATCAAAAGAAATTCAGAAGATTTCACATTGTGGCATGATCGCCTCGGTCATCCAGGAACCACAATAATGCGCAAGATTATAGAAAACTCACATGGTCATTCACTGAAAATCTATGTGTTATATCTGTCGAATAAAATGACATGTGCTGCATGTTCTCTAGGCAAATTGATCATAAGACTATCACCAACCAAAATTGATAAAGAATCATAAAAGTTTCTTGAAAGAATTCAAGGCGATATTTGTGGACAAATACATCCACCATGTGGACCATTCCACTACTTTATGGTATAAATTGACGCATCCAGTAGATAGTCACATGTTTTCTATTATCATCCTGAAATATAGCATTTGCAAGATTCCTAACTCAGATAATCAAACTGCGTGCTCAGTTTCCTGATTATACCATTAAAAGAGTTAGACTAGACAACGCTAGTGAGTTCACATTACAAGCATTCAATGATTATTGTATGGTAACGGGAATTGAAGTTGAACACTATGTGGTTCATGTTCGTACTCATAATGGTCTGGCTGAAACATTAATCAAGCGTCTGCAATTAATTGCAAGACCATTGATCATGAGTTCAATATTTCTAACCTTTGTATGTGGACATGCTATTTATCATGCAGAAGCACTCATTCGGATAAGACCAAGTGCTTACTAAAAGTATTCTCCACTTCAATTGGTATTTGGTCGAGAACCAAATATTTCCCATCTGAAAATATTTGGTTGTGCAGTATATGTACATGTAGCACCACCAAAACGTACAAAGATGGTATTAATCAAGATCAAATAAATAAGGAGGTTTAGGAGAGTAAGCATGAGGTCTACAGTCCAAACGGATGACCTAGAGCTGAAGCCTGATCTAACGTGCCTTGGAAGCAAGGTTTATGTTCAGCATTGGCGACCAAAGACTGCCTGAAGCAAGAGAGAGCCGTTAGGAGATATTTTGTGAAGGCAGAACATATTTTAATGTAAAGATCACATGTTTGGGTAAGGCTGAAAGCCGTTGGGTCATGTCGCTTTCCTCGGCCAGTCCCCAATTGTTTATGTTTTCTCTTGGCTGATGTATGTCTTTAAATAGGTTGTATCCCTATTTAGGTTAAATCAAGGAATAAGAATCCTTCCTTATTCTCCCTTTGACTCACGCACACAAACAACTCACACTGTCTTCTTTATTCTTCTTTGAATCAAACAAACTTGTTCATTCATGCTCTTCAATGTTCTTCATTATCTCTTCACTAAAATTCACTATTCTTACAGATGGGACCAAAAAGAAGGTTGGGAATATATGTTGGTTGTGACTCTCCATCAATTATATGATACCTAGAACCGCGGACTGGTCATGTATTCACAGCACGTTTTGCCGATTGTCACTATGATGAAAAAAGTGTTCCCGGTTCTAGGGAGGAAAATAAACAAGTTGGAATGGAAATCAAGTGGAGTGGACCATCCTTACTACACCTTGATCCTCCTACTAAAGAGTCAGAATTAAAAGTTCGACGAATTATGCATTTGCAAAGTATAGTAAATCAACTTCCCGATGCATTTGTAGATACAATAACGGTAACTAAATCACATACACCAGCTGTGAATACTCCTGCTCGTATTGAAATACCACAGGAACGTGGAAAAGACTATGATACACGTGAATCTAAAACGCGCATGAAGAGTGGTAGACCCGTTGGTTCTAAGAATAAGAACCCTAAGAAACAAAAAGAAATTGAAATGCATGAAATACCCAAAATAGCTGAAAGTGCTTTGGAGGAAACAAATTATGAGACTCGTGATAATGTAGAGCATCAAGAATTAGAAGAAAATCATGAGATTTCTATCAACTACATCTATACTAAAAGGATATGGAAAAGAAAAGAAATAGATGATTTCGATGATGTTTTCTCATATTTTGTGTAACAAGAAATAAATGAGGAAAACGAAGATCCATAACCAAAGTCTGTATATGAATGTCAAAAACGACATGACTGGATAAAATGGAAAGATGCAATACGACTCGAACTTAATTTTCTTACCAAAGAAGAGGTGTTTGGACCCATTGTACTCACACTTAAAGATGTAAGACCAGTTGGATATAAATCGGTTTTCGTTTGGAAACGAAAGGAGAAAAATGAGATAATGAGATATAATGCTCGTCTCGTAGCCCAAGGTTTTTGACAAAGACCTGGAATAGACTACGAGGAAACATTTTCTCCCGTCATGGATGCAATCACATTTAGATTCCTGATGATTCTAGTGGCTGATGAAAATTTAGAAATGCGTCTTATGGATGACGTTACGACATACTTATATTATGGATCATTAGATACTGATATCTATATGAGAATTCCTGATGGTTTTAAAATGCCAGTAGCATTGATTTCTAAACCAAAAAGAGTTATGTGAAATAAAATTGCAAAGGTCGTTATATGGGCTAAAGCAATCTGGACGTATGTGGTATAATCGTTTCAGTGAGCACTTAACAAAAGAAGGATATGTAAATGACCATATATGCCCGTGTGTTTTTCTAAAGAAAACAGAATCTGGATTTGTGATAATCATAATATATGTTGATGATCTTAACATAATCGAAACTCATGAAGAGATACAAAAAGCATCAAATTATTTAAAAGGAGAATTTGAGATAAAAGATCTCGGACAAACAAATTATTGTCTTGGTCTACAGATTGAGCATTCTCAAAAAGGTATATTTGTGCGTCAACGCACATATACCAAAAGAGTATTAAAATGCTTTAACATGGATAAAGCAACTCCCCTCAGTACTCCTATGGTGGTTCGATCACTTAATGTGGAAAGTGACCCATTTAGACCACATGAGGAAAATGAAAAAATATTTGGTCTTAAAATACCATATTTAAGTGCAATTGGAGCACTAATGTACCTTACAAATTGTACTCGGCCTGATATATCATTTGCAGTTAATCTTTTAGTAAGGTTTAGTTCGTCCCCTACGCAAAGGCATTGGAATGGAATTAAGCATGTTTTTCGTTACCTTCAAGGGATAACTGATTTAGGTTTATTTTATTCTAAAATTTCAAAAGATCAAATGGTTGGTTTTGCAGATGCAGGATATATATCAGATCCACATAAAGTGTGGTCACAAACGGGATACGTCTTTATGATCGGAGGCACCGCTATATTTGTCGTTCTCATAAACAGACAGTTGTGGCTACTTCCTCAAATCATGCTGAACTCATTGCACTACATGAAGCAATAAGATAATGTGTATGGCTAAGATCGATAAGTAAACACATAAGATCAATTAGTGGACATCACGAAAATAGGGAGCCAACTACCCTATATGAAGACAATGCCGCATGCGTTGCTCAGACTAAGGAAGGATATATCAAAAGTGACAGAACTAAACACATACCTCCGAAGCTCTTCTCATATATTCAAAAACTCGAGAAGAATAAAGAAGTTGAAGTGAGATATGTCCGATCGTGTGACAATGTAGTTGATCTTTTCACAAAATCATTATCCACCACTACATTCAGGAAGCATGTCCATAACATTTGAATGTGTCATCAACAAGAAATCTGAGATAACCTTATTCAAGGGGGAGCTTACGCAGTTGTACTCTTTTTACCTTACCACGTTTTTTCCCACTGGGTTTTCTCGAAAATGTTTTTAACGAGACAACAAATAGTATTAAACAAAAGACGATAGTGACATTGGTCTCCAAGGGAGAGTGTTGTAAAAGTCAACAAAAAAGACACAAAAGAATCAACAAATACAGCGTCTCAAAATCAAAATTATATGCATGTGTGGAGCCCATCATCATTATGTGCACAGTAAATTTCACTTTTTACTTCTATAAATATGAATGATTTCGTTCGTTCTAAATCATTTCTTCATATCAAAATATTTACAATTAAAAACGAGTAAAGAAACTCTCTCTCTCACTTTTTCTTTATTCTAATATCCTCAAATTCTGCGGATAATTATCGATCCAACGTATATTATTATTATTATTATTATAACAGTTCTGAATTAGTATTTAATGAATTATTATTTAATATCTAAGAGACAAGTCTCAAATTTTGATTTTTTGTCTTATAATGTTGTTGTGATGCTGATTGGGCAGGAGATAGAATGGACAGGAGGTCCACAACTGGTTATTGCACATTCATTGGAGGGAATTTGGTCACTTGGAAGAGGAAGAAGCAGAAGGTTGTTGCTTTCTCAAGTGTTGAAGCTGAGTACTGGGCCATGAGGAGATTGACAACTGAGCTTATGTGGTTGAAGATGCTTCTCAAAGACCTTAGAGTGGAGAGCTCAAAGCAAATAACCATGCAATGTGACAACCAGTCAGCCATTCACATTGGTTCCAGTA
>KE153550.1:2517-13570 GCA_000411075.1 Sisymbrium irio | reverse complement strand
TCAAGCTAAGCATTCAGTTTCCTTGCTGTTTGGCTTGAGGGGGAGTGTTAAACCGGAAGAAGAGTTCAGCTTATTCAAGGNCTGATAGTGTGGACGTGTAAAGGCATCTATATCCTTATCCATTTAGCCTTAGACACCTTCCTTGCACCTTCATTTCTAGCTGTTAGTGATAAGGTTGATGATAAGGTTGTTTTTTGCTTTATTGCTTTACCTTTTGCTTTTCTCTTTTTGTATAGCTGTCATAGAATCTACTTTAGCATATTCTCTTTGATGTATTATCTTTAAATAGCTGTAGATTGTAAAGCTTAAGGCAAGTAATGAAATCCTTTCATTCTTCTTATTCTCTTAATCTCATTCTCTCCCTTTAAACGGTTAAATCTCTTCTGACACTTCAAATCCGCTGCTTTGAATCTCTGAATCTTCTCATTCTTTCACAAGGTATGCCCCGTGGTGTGCAAGTGGATACCATGCATCTTTGGCGCTATAGATTAAAGCACATTTATCTGAAATCAAAGTTAGATCTGAGCTGTCTTCAATGAACGCTAATAGTTTCTCGAAAAATCATTTCCACGACTCATCATTCTCACTGTTTATGATGGCTGTTAGAAGACACCCTTTGTACTTCCCTTTAAGGTGGCAACCATCCACTACAACAACCTTTCTCAATTTTTTCCATCCGTCAATGCAGGATTTCAAAGCCATAAATGAGAACTTAAACCTTGTCCTAACTTTATCGTCCACTTCGGTTTTGATGTGGGCCGATATTAGCCACCTTAACCACATGAAAGTATACGGGCAGTAATTTTTATGAGCTCTCCTATGTTCCCTTGAGCTAAGTCGATTGCTAACTCTTTCTCCTTTCCAACACTTCCAGTATGTTGTTGTCAGCTTAAAATTGGTTCGAAGAATCTCTGGGATCTCATACGCATGTGGTCCTGCTATCTGCCGTTCGTACTTTGATCTCATTAAAGCTGCAATGACTTTGGATGTTCCAAGTTTTTTGTACCCACCTTTTACATCAGTGCTGCATATATGTGTGAGATTGACTTTCCACACTTCATATAACTCTGTTTCTCCCACTTGATTCCCCCTCATAATGAAATCACATGTTTGGAATAGCATTTTGCGACAGTGTAATCCTTCCCATGCATGTAAAATCTAAAACACCTTTTTCAGTGCATAAATCACCATTGCAATTTTAAATGCTTCCTTTTTCTTGAATTGTTTTCCTAAGTACATCTCACCATTCTCATTAGTCAGATCAATGTCATCTAAATTATAACTACTACTAGCTCCCACATCGTTGATCATTGGTTCCACATCCTCGAACCCATAAATTCCGCTCGCACTAATACATTTCATCATTGTCGACCCTCCGTTATCAGGCTTCCTTACTTGGGCCGGGGGAATATTGACGACATCATCATATTCACAACTTGCTGGTTGTTTTTTCCTTTTCACTGTTTTCTTTTCTTTCGTTTTTGGAGGCGTTTAGAATATTTTTTATCATCTCCTAAATGAAACCCCGTACACTTCTTTGGGAACAATCTTCTCCTTCGTAATCAACAGAAGCCTCTTTCGTACTTTCTCCACCACCGCTTCCCCCGTATTGCCTTTTTACTGTACCTCCTCCTCTATGAAGTACAAATGATTCTCCTAACACACCTCCAACACCACTTCCACCTGATTGTCCCACTCCACCACAATTACCACTCTCATCATTTTCATCATGTCCCCCCATCCTCCTTCCCGTCCATCAACACAAATTCATGCCAATAATCGTAATCGTAATTCTCCGAATCATCTTCATCATCTTCGCCGACTAGTTCAACATCTTCTCCATTCTGAACTTCTCATTTGCTTCCCTCGCTGCCGCCTTCGTGTCCACCATTTTTCTAACCCTTTTCCTCTTCCTCGCTGCGGCTTTTTCTTCTTCATCCCGTTTCAAAGCTGCAGCTTTTTCCTCCTCATCCCGTTTCAATGCTGCTTCTACCTCCTTTACGTGCCTCAACAGAATCGCATCGTCTCCTCATCATCATCTTTCTCTACCACGGTTATTGTTCCACTTGTGATGCCCGAACTAGTAATGGCCAAACTACTCACTATCCCACTTTTATTGGCTGAAACAACACCCTCCCTCGGACCTAATTTTACTTCCAACCATCTCTTTAAAATTTACGATAAATGTTGATTGACTTCTCATGTTTATGAAGCGCCTTAAACACCCTTAAGTCCTTTGTGCTTACTATCTCAACTAGCGCAGATCCATTTCCATTCAGTTCAGCTAGTGCATCCTCCATCCAGTAACACATTTCCGTGTTAACCACTCTTGCATCTAGTCCATATTCATCCGCAATTTGAATTCTCATTTCATCTGCCGAACTAAACTTGTTATAGTTAATAGCCCTTCCCATCTGAGATTTGTCTATCTTAAAGTCCTAAACCCCAGTTGTATAAACTATCCATCGCCCTACCTTCACTACCGTCCAACCATCACTACCATCAATTTAACAGGCACACCCAATAATTTTATTTACCATTTCCACACACTGAAAAATTCTTATACAATTACCCACAAAATAATGGTAAAATAATGGTAAAAATTTGTAAAATAATGGTAAAATAATGGTGTACATAGAGGATCGAACTAATATACCTTCGTTCTGTTCTTCACATTTTTACAATTTGTCTTTCCCTTTCTCCATTACCCCTGACGTTTGCTTACAATCGCGTACCATTAACGAGGTTCTTCAACTCTTTCGATTTTACTACTTTTAACCTCATCCACTAATTACAGCTTTTTCTTACCCTAATTTTTCCGCCTAAAAATATCATGTCAACATAACGGAACTGGCACCAAAATATCCCTACAAATTGTCCTGTCCAGACTGCCTACAAAATATGGCTCAAAATACATACGATTGTTACCAATAATTACAAATAGTTACCGAAAATTACCTACAATTTTGGTCCATCTTACATTATTCATTTTTGGCCCACAAAACTTACTACATTTTTACTTTCTTCACGCGTACACACCACTAAAACCGAGTACTTTTCGAATGTTTCATGCTTCCCACGCGCCACACCTGCAGCTTTAATTTACTATGCGCCTCAAATGTTTGTATATATCTCTCACTAAGACACAATAATTTATGTGTCTATCTCTCTCTAAAAGATAAGGGAAAAATTGGAACACATAAACTTTATACACTTGTCAGTGCCCATTTCGTAAATTAAAACTCGTGGTCACCCATTTCCCAAATAAAAACTTAAAACTACCCTATTTTGCAAATTTCACCCTTTGATTTATCTCATTTTTATTCGACCGACCTTTTCGATAATTAATACAAGGTAAGTTTTGAGAAAAATGGTGAATAGAGTTTAGATAGATATTCAAAAGTTTGAAAAATAAAATGAAGATTAAACAACAAAAATGGTTGGATTCCCTTCTTTGTTTATTTACTTCATGAACAGTTCATCTTGTTGACTCTTTTGATTTTCATTTTGTTTCTATCTGTTGGAAATTTTTCAAAGATGGCTTCGTGGGAAACAGTGTGTTTGGCGAAATCAATCTCTGATCTTTGTTCTTCATGTAATTTTACAAAATTTTACAAATGAATTGGAAATTGTTATTTATTTTTACAGGCATAACCTTGGAGGAGGAGTGGATACTGCTATGTAACATTTTTGTGAATGTGGCCTTCATTCCCCAATCCTAAAACTTCTAGTCAAGTATCTTGTCATGATGGGTTTATGCTTGTTGCAACCCTGTCTACACTTTGTTCATCAAGTGGTTATCTTGTTGCGATGACTTCTGATATTAAAGGTTTGTTCGATGTGAAGGATTTCCTTCTTTTGAGATCTGTCAAAGCTCATAGGATTCATCACTTTTCTTTTTTCTCATTTCTCTAAAAGGGTTGAAAATTTGTCATTTGTCTCCTGATATGGTCATGGAGAACAAAAGAAGAAGCATGACAGACCTTAACTTTACCATTGGCAAGTGCATATGTACTCATAGGACAAACTTATGAATTTATACATGGAACAGAACAAGTAGAGGTCAAATTAATCACTTTACTTGCTAGCTAAGTGAAGTGAAAATTTTTGAAGATCAATAATCATTTGAAAGCCAAAAGTTATTCCAACTGTTTATCATCTTTTGTTTAGTTCTTAAAACATTTTATTTGCCTAGTTTTATCTACTTTTTAGCACTAGTATTTCTAATAAATTTGTAATCATATTTTTTGAGAAATAATGTTTTTATTTTTAGAAACCTTTTGAAGGTGATTTTCATGTAGTTCTTTGGGAATTCTTTGATCTTTCATAGTACATCATATCCAAGAATAATGTTCTTTCACGAATAATACACAAGTTCAGGATAAGAGAAAGAACATTCAAATTAAACCAATTCTAAACGTTTCAGGATAAGGTACTCATTCTTTCATTTTCTTGTCCCAAATTTTCCAAATATGTAATTATTTATTGAATCATTTTTTCTAATTAGTATTAGTAGATGACTAGTTGGACTATAACTTTAAATTTTTAACTGTATAGTTTTGTATGTAAAAGTATCTGACTGTGTACGATTTTAGTTGTATCTATGTTAAAATTAAAGCATATTTAGCAGATAATTGTTTTATACTGTAGATTATTTATTTGATGATAATTTTTATTATTATTGTATATTAGTCATATGATACTCATTAAAATATTTTATTTATCAATGTGATATTATTGTGATATATGTGTCTTTATAAAAATGTGAGTTATATACCATATTCATGTGTTTATACAAGATATCTATAAATATAAATGAAAAAATCTTATCTTTTATATAATGGGGGAACTTTACTCTCTCTCAAAGTACTTTCTATGACACATGTTTATTCTCTTTAATCATACCATAGTTAACCCACTAGCAATCCATATTTTTTTTTAAAATTATTAAATTATTAATTAATATATAAAAGTTGAGGTTAAATAACATTGAGAGTGTCCACATAAGATGAAAAAAATTTAGCAACCAATAGTATTCTTCCACATCATCATTTAAATTTAAGAAATTTACTAAATTTTTTAATTGTATTGATAATAAACAATACATAAAAAGAGGAAATTATCTATAACTTTTTATTGAACAAAAATCAACTTAATATGAGATTAGAAAATCTTCTAATTTTAAATATAAGATAAAGAAATATTCTATTAAATTTTATCAAACAAAAAAAAGAAAATTTTGCAATTTGAAATAATATTCTCTTTGTATAATTAACTATATAAAATATTGGTGAAAATCATCATTAAATTTTATAGAATTTTTCTAAATTCTATAATTGTATTAATAATAGTAAAATACATAATAAAAGGAAATCATCTATAAATTTCTTTAAACAAATCAATTTAGTATTAAAGTAGCAAATCCTCTAATTTCAAATATACGATAAGGAAATATTTTATAAAAATTTTATCAACAAAAATCAATATAATATTATATTAGGAATTTTTTTTTAATTTAAAATAACATTCTCTTTGTTTAATAATATATATATAATTTTATTGTTATGCATATGAAATAATTCAATATATATATTTTTCAAAATTAAATTAAAAAATTCTCACGCGTAACATGGATGAAAAATCTAGTAATATAACAAAAAATTAGCTAAGAGATTTATATGAGTATACATCAGTAAAAGATAATAAAAAAAAGAGGTTACATTTAAATTTTTAAATTTCAATAAATTTATATAGTATTGATAAGAGATCCTATGTATCAATAATGATACTCTTAGTGAGAAAGATTCTCAACCCTATTATTGAACCCGTTAAGTTATTCTGCCTCTTTCTCTTTCCATAGTTCTGCCCTGATGTTAATCGATATTGATGATTTCATAAATTGAAATACAGGTTTCGTACCTTTCATGAGGAGGTGCTTCTCTTCTTCTCCCCTGGAGGATGGCCGGAAGTTCGAGAGATTGTCGGATTCTAAAGCTTCGGCTAACAAGTGAGTCCTTTCTCTTCTCTTCTTCTGTCTTGTGATATGTTTTGTGTTGAGAACTGTATATCAAGAAATGAAATACAATTTTAGCTAGAGGAGAAATCGGTATCTCTTCTTTGTACGATACGCCTCTTTGTGGTATCACTTGATTATGTGGTTTGTTTGCAAGCTTACAAGCAGTATTTGGCTGCAGGTTGGAGTTGAAGATCTGGAATTCATCCGAAGTCGGTGTTGGGCAATAATTCGTGAAGGAGAAGCAGAGTAACAGGTCAATTTTGTTAAAATCCTATCGAAACATTGCTACCTTAACTCAATTATTGGTTTAGTTACAAGTGTTGAAGACTATTGATCCAATGTTTTCTATGTATTGCAGAAGCAATATGCAGCACTTGTATGGAATTATCCGCGACTTGAAGAGGAAAGTGTCAACTAAATTTCTTACATGAAAGAATTGGTGAGCCGCTTGGTCTCTCTGCCTTTTTAAAAGATAAAGTTCTTAGTAAAGTATAAATCTTCCGATCATGAATTTTGGATTTTACTTCCCTGAAAGCTTCTTTTGTTTAGTAAAAGTCAGTTATTGTGATACCAATCCACATGGTGAAAGTTGAAAAGACAAAAGTTCTCAACATTTTTACAATATAATAGAGAACGATGCTCTTTTTCTAATCAACACGTCTCGAATCAAGTGGGGTTTAAAAAAAAAAAAAACTTATTTAGCTTCTTTCTTCTCTTTCGCAGTCCTCATCAGATGGAAACTGTTAAATGTTGTGCGTATGGATTTATATGCTCTTTACGCAATCGAAAAGTATACTTTACAGGTATGTAACATATTTTAGGGGTTTGCAAATCAAGGTTTTTTGCATTTTGAAATAATCTCTTAATCTGTTTTTTTTTTCTTTTGGGCCAGTGAGTTTGAAGAAATTTTCCATGTGAATCACTACGTAACTTTATGAAGATATGAAGTTCTTATACTTAAAGATTTTCCTCCAAGGCTTAAGAAAACAGTTGAGCTTGGAATGTAGCACGCAATGCATCCTATTAGTAATCACTAATTTATGCAATTCTGTATATTTTTCACCAGCTTGATTTGCTGAGAGGACAAAAGATAGACCGTATGGACATCAGTTTACAGCCAGAAGAGCTGAATGCCATGGAGAATGTTTAACCTGCCAAGTAGTAGAAGCACTTTTGTTGACTGAATTCACAAGATAAAACCACTGACATGGTCGCAGAGGTGAATAAATGAATTTTTAATATATCTGTTTTAGTGACATGGTCGCAGAGATGATTAAACATTTTTGTGGTATGTATTTTAACTTTGTGGAATTGTTACAAAATACGAAGAAATGGATGTGTGATAAGGAAGGGAAGAAAAAGAAGGATTTCAAGTTTTGAGGAAGCTTCTTCTTATTCATGGAAGAACCATTCTGAATTCTGGATTCTGGACATGAGAGAGAGAGAGAGAGATTCATTTCCCTAAGTGATTTGGCTATACATAACCACTAAGAGAGGGAGCTGAGGTAGAAAATCTTGATAAAAATGGCAACTAATCAGGCAACTTCATAATATTAGTTAAATTTTAAACATGTATTCTAACGATATTGATGACACTATAGACAGATTTTTTTAATAAGGTAATAACTAATAAGTAAAACATCAAGTACGACACGACATTGTTTTAAATGAGTTAAGATTTGACTAATTTCTGTTATAGTCAACAAGCATGATTTAGAAAGTTTAGGTTGTTTTTTTTCATCTGTTGTTTTATTTCAAAATTTGAACACTATAATAGTCATACAACAGACACAATCAAACCAGACCGAACACTATGGCTGTCATAAAAGATAGACACCAGAGACAACGCCCACACGAGAGAAACTTAAAACGAACAGAAAACACCCATGAAAGGATAATACGATAGACAAAGTCAATGACCAAGACCGTAAACTTGAACCGTTCACTAAAGACCTGCCCACCAAATCTTCAAGGAACCAGAAGACGTTGAAGCTGAACCGAAGACCAAGCAAAACGAAAAACTCCTTAACAAAGCACTCCACCAGACACACCGGAGAGATACAACATGAATTAAACTGAAAGCTACCAAACAGCAACAACAAAAGAGGAAGAGAGAGCACGCCGAGGACAAGCAAGGAAGCCACACCAACTCAACTACACGAGAGACCTGGAGACAGAAGACGAGAAAGGCTAACAGAAAAACAAACCGAACATCGATTGGGAGAACGCCAGATAAGACCAATCACCAGCCTGAGCCACCTACAGACAAGAGACTGAACACCTCCTCGCAAGAGAAGACTAACTGGCCAAACGCACTGCTTCGTCTTTGATGATCCCTCCAAAGACTGAAAAAGAGATCAGAGGAAAGCAAGTAGATGCCTCCGCAGCACATCAACATCAAAAAGGCGAACCCAACCGAAGCCCAACTCACCACAAACCGCCACCACTCCAAGATCGCAAAGAGGAGCAACAGAGCCAATGGTCAAAGACAAAAGACTAGCATAATCCAATCACAGCAACAGGCACACGCGGAGAAAGAAACACCATAACATCACAAGTAAAACTAATTGCGACGAAAGGCTCCGCACCGTAACTCGCACGAGCCGGATGTTTCAATTGCAAAGCCAGAAAGACACATAAGAACAAGTCCAGGCAACGAGAAAGAAGAGAACAAAACCTGGTATTATCTCTCGTGTTAATGCACAGACATTATTTTATAAATATATCTAAAAAACAAATTTTTTTATAAATAAATTATAAAAAGTTAACGAAAAGTAAATTTATTATGATAAAAATTATGATCATTAAAAAATTTGAAGTTTTTGTTTTCATTAAAAAACTCATTAAAAATTATAAAATAGATAAAAAATGGATAAAAAAAGATTAAAAATAAAAAATATGAGAAGATAAAAGTAAATTAAAATATAAAAATTTATATAAAAAATAAAATAGTTGTTATTTGTCAATTTTTTAAAAGTGGGAAATTATTTTTTTTTAAGTAGGAGGTTAATTTTTTTGAAGTGGAAGGTTATTTTTAGAAAAATGGGAAGTTATTTTTTAAAATAGTGGGAAGTTACTTTTTTAAAAAGTGGTAAATTTTTTTTTAAAAGTGAGAAGTTAATTAGAGAAAATCTAGGAGTTTATTTATTGAAATTTTTTTTATAAAAAAATCGTTTTTTATTCTTTTTAATGAATTTTTTTTAATTAATATTTATAAAGTAGATGTTATTTTTTAAATGAGAGTTATTTTTAGAAAAATGGAAAATTATTTTTAAAAAAGTAGGAAGTTACTTTTTAAAAAAATGAGAGATTTTTTTGTTTAAGTGAAATTTAGTTTGAGAAAATTTAGGAATTTATTTATTGAAATTTTTTTTATAAAAAATCATTTTTTATAAACTTATTTTTAATTAATATTTATAAAGCACATGTGGCAGAATTTGATTTGTCAAAATTCGCCAAATGACTTATACTTTAAGATAAAGGATAACATGATGATTTTTCTCCAGCCGTTGGATATATGTCCTCTAAAATCTATAGATTTCAAATTTGGGCTTTGAAAAACGTTTTCACAAAAAATAGCGAAGAATAACAGATTTGGGTCAAACTACTAATCAGAAAATTAATCACCCATTTTTAACAACTTCTGTTCGACTTCGGCGAGAACTTTTTTTCGAGCGTTTCAATTTTTATGGTTTCTTCTTCTCAGTCGAGTAGTAGTGGTCCTCTGGTTGCGAAATCGTCTGACATATAAGCAATTGCAAGAGGCCTCTTCGCCCCAATCCTTGACCATTTCCTTCTCCTAATGCAGAATCGTAAGTCTACAGGCCCCAATTTTCTTTTTGAATCTCCAAATTTTTCATCCAATGGGTTATTTTTACTAACCAGATTATTCCTCGTACCACAAAGATGTAAGGTATTATTTTGGAGCATGCACGATCATGTGTTCTGAATAATATCGTCATATGTACCAACCTCATGGATATCAGAAGTCTTTAGTGTCGTGTCAAGTGCTTGGACTGCTCCTAGATTCCTATTGAGAAGTTATTTGAGATTGAAAGACACTTATTTTCTCTTTTATGTTTCTCGCTTTTACATACTTGTCAGGGCATCACCAGTTTTTATTGTTTTTCCTTATTCAGGCTCAACCCAAGGAGATGCAATTGCTGCATTGGTCACCCAGATGAAATATTCTCTTATGATGATGTTCCTTCCATAGTGAGGAACTTTCTTAATGATTAGAGACTTTTGGAGCAGCTTCCTTCAGATCTTAAAACTCTGATGCAAGGTAATCGTTATGAACTTGCTCGATCTTACTTTGTTTTCACTCTATGAGATCCGTTTTTAACATTTTAACACATTTGCATCAATATCTATGAACAAATCATATAAATATATATACACACTTTTACTGCCTTTGTGACTTGTATCGTCTCTTCGTTTGTGAAAATTAAATACCAACCGATGTAATGTGTTTGTTTTCATTTTTGGGATGGAGTGGGTTTCATGTACAAGAACCCATTTCTTTTCACTGCCATATTTCTGTTTGGTACCTGCATTATGTTATAGTCTTTGATTAAGACTGCTTCATTGGTTGGTCTTCCATACTGATAAGAATTCATACAAAGGTGATTTTACTTTCTTTACTCATTCTTCTTGCATTTATTATATTTGAAATATTACACACTCGTGCATCTGGCCGTCACGTTACTTCTGAACTTAATATTCCACAAGTGCTTTCAGTTTCACAAACACTACGTTTGATTAGTCTTCTTATAAAACAGCTGTCAAGGGTATAATGCTATGTATGGTAGCGTAAATGAAAACTGAGTCATAGGCTATATAAGAGTAATGTAATTAAACGTGCAGGAAGGCTCTGAACCTCATTTTATATCACATGTTGCCTTCACTTAATGACAAAAGACTACGTGGGTTCTGGATTAATCAAATGAGAAGAATGAGACAATGGTGAGGATAATAACCAATTGTGTCATATATTCCATTACTTGTAAGTCGGATTTTATAATTCAGCTTTATAAA
>KE153549.1:96803-111303 GCA_000411075.1 Sisymbrium irio | reverse complement strand
ATTATCGAGAAGAACCTTTGGACCAGCCTAGAAGCGGATTGGCCCGAGCAAAACTGGAACTGGAGTTCATGACAGAGACTGAGGACTATAAGAAGATGTTTGCTCGGGAGAGATTGCAATTGGAACGGATGGAATTGGAGTTAACCCGGTCCACACTCACATGCATCGCGGTCATCCCACGTTCTCCCGAGAATTGCCCGAGTGCTGACCCCCGTTCGCCCGAGGATCACCCAAGTGCTGTCCGACGATCGCCCAAAGGGAGTCCGAGCATTGACCCACGATCGACTGAGGTTCACCCACGATCGTCCGTGCCTATCGACCGAGTCTCATCCCGAGGTCACCCGAACATCGACCCATGGTCGACTCTAGGTCACCCGAATGACGACCCGCGTACGCCCGAAGTTCACCCGTGTCCCGACCCGATAGATGACCCGCGTATATCCGATGATCACCCGCGTCCTGACCCAAAGTATGACCCGGGGAACATTTTATGCGACTGTATAGGTGTATGAAATGTGACCGACCTTGACCCGTTTTTACGCCCGAACATCGACCCAAACTTCAACCCGGCTACATTTTATTCGACCGATCAAGCGACCAAGGCCTTACATTTTATTTGACCAACCCAGCGATCAAGACCCTTCATTATATTCGACCGACCACGGACGCTGAAGAAGCCGGACAGTCCAGTTTGGATCGATTTGCATTTTTATGCATTTTATAAACTTTTTCTCTCTTTCTTTCTTTTACTTTCTAAGTCTTAGAAGCTGAAACATCATAAGCTGAGTGTGAATTCTACCATAAGTATAAAAGGGAAAACTCATTGTATTTTTTGGTACACAACTTTTTATCTAAGAAATATTTCAGAGTTTTTCTCTCTTGTTCTTCTGAGAACTAAATCGTAGAAAGAAGGGTTACTTCAATCTACAATTCCTGAAAGCTTTTCTTGTGCGTCATATCAAGCAGCTAAAAGGACCGGGAATATCCTAGGCCATTCCATAACCTTGGTGCGACCCTCCGATCCATCCTTTGGTCTTGTTCATTCCGAGATCTTGCAACCTCAACCGAGCCAAAAGTGATATACTAGGACTCGCCTGCTGTCACGCTGGGAGTACAAAAAGGGGTGATCCGGATGGACTCTCCCTCATAGTCGATGGATTTCTCGTAGGAGCGAAGGTTAATGGCCTGGGAGGCAGGGGCGAAGGCGGCCCTAACGTGACGGTTGGGAGGTTCGTTGTCGCCGAGGAGATTGATTTGGTTGCGGACGGTCCTGACATCGTATGAGTTACTTCGTGCGTAAAAAAAAAAAAAATCTCTCGTCTCACGGTGGGCGCCAATTGTTTGAGGGGGACTTCGCTCACAAGTGTTGAATCGAAGTGTTCTTAAGAGAATGGGGGTTCGGAGTTTTTTGTGGATGAAGTGTTTGCCTTGGATCTCACAAATGAACAAGTCGTTATTCTTAATTCCAACGTTCTCTCTCTTCTCTGCCGTGCCCTGTTCATCTGTATGGACTCGTCTATTTATACTCGTTCTACCTCGGATTCCTCTCCGACTTTGCGTGTCTCGGGAACGAAGCATTGGAAACGGGACCTCTACTTTCGGCGCCGTATGTTGTCAGGTGGCGTTGATTGCTTCGAAGTTGCTCTCTTTGGTCCGTTGGGTTGATCATGTGTTCGCCGTCCCTATCAGACACGCGCGTGTCGAGGTGGATATTTCCCTGATGTGCATATGATTGACTTTATTGGTCGGGCTTTCCCATCGTTTGGGCCTCGCAAATTGTCAGGTAACTATTTTATATAATCTGACTAATTACATAAAATGCCAGTGATAAAAAATATATCATTCACTGTCGGAATTATACGTTATTATTTTTGTCATGTATTGTTAGCACATATTCAGAAAACATTGTTCATCTGATGTTCAATTGTTCAGTTTTGTTTTATACTAACTTCAATATCAACTAACATTAACATATCAAATATCCATATAATGTGTTATCAAACAATATATAATACATTATTTACACGTTAATATATAATATATTGTTATCGTGTTAATATTATTACACGTTAATACATAACACATTATTGTATGCTAACATTGTTGTACGCTAATACATAACACATTATTCGCAGTTAACATTATTACACGGTAATATACAGCATATTATTAACCCGTTAATACTATTATACGTTAAACATATAAATATCACATTAATAACATACATATTAGTACGTTAACATTATTTTATTAAAGATTCACATTGTTATACGATAAATAAATGAAAAAAGATTGGAAGTTAACATTTCCTCTTTCCCTCTTTCTTTTTCTACTGGTATAATGATCTCATCTCTATGTTATTGTCCATCAAAGTAGTTGTCGAGAAATTTTTATGTATTTTATTTGTTATCTTTCTTGTTTACCAATTAAAAGTTCCAGGTAAAATGTGTTATGGATTTGGGTTGGGTTTATATGTTTAGGGTTAATAGTTTAATGTTTATGGTTTTAGGGTTTAAGGTTTAGTTTTTAGGGTTTAGGTTTTGGGTTTAGGGTTTAGAGTGTAAGTTTAGGGGTTTGGTTTAGGATTTAGTGTTTTGGGTTTAGATGAAAGGGATAACGTATAATTACCGAGTTTATATTATTGCCCACCACGAACGTTGTCGACTAATATCAATGTATTGTCGAGTAAATATTCTATGTACTTTCTTTATTAAAAACTTTAGATATAATCTATCCAATTTACTAATGAATCATCTTAGCAGAAAAAAGAGATATTGTCAATCAATTATCATGAAGTTAGCGGATAATGTATATGTATTATATTGAATAATGTATAATGATCACGTGTCTATGTTATTGCCCAGAAAGTAATTGTTGACCAATTTATATTATTTGTCACTATTATTGTCAACCAATTACAAGTTTCGGTTAGAATGTGTGTATGGGTTTGGGGTTGGGTTTATATGTTTAGGGTTAAGGATTTATGGTTTTAGGATGTAGGGTTTGAATGAAGGGGATAATGTATTATTATTGGTTTTATATTATTGCCCACCACGAACGTTGTTGACTAAGATCAACGTATTGTCGGGTAACTATTATATGTACGAAGGTTGTCGACTAATATCAAAATATTGTCGGGTAACTATTCTTTGATTAAGTCACTTAAAATCTATTATTTCCCGATTTTAGAAAAAAACTTTTCTCTACCTTCTAATTGCACTAAATGATGGAGAGAGAGAATGTTCAATATCTTTGTTGTACAGGTAAAATGGTCACAAAAATAAGTGGACTTAGTTTATAATTTCGTGATGTCATAGACTTAATTTTGTAAGTAGTGTATGATATTAAACCCAATGAGTCTTTTTTAATCTTTTGGGAGTAAACTTCCTGCAAATTAAAAGGATATAGAAGTTTAGAAATTACGGTGTGAGAATGTTTTTTCTATCGTTATTTTTAGTGGTTCCTCAACGCTCAAATCAATAAACAGCAAGAAAACTCTACAAGACAACGTTAGATATCAGAAAGAATCGGAGAAATACAGTTAAAATGTATACAAGGCTTAACAACTGAAAACGTAAGATAGCCAATCAGAAATAGGTTGGAGTTTTCAAAATAAAGAAAAAAAGGAATCGATATTTATGTTGTGGTTTTAGATTAGAGGAATGTAAAGGTTTCAGCTCAAAACCTCCAAATAACTCACAAGAAAATGAAGACTTTTTTTTTTTTAAATTAGCTATGATTTAACTAAAATAATGTGTAAAAGTGATCGGTTGGATTTTGATCCTAGTTTCTAATGTAAGTGCACATCATTGAGATTGTAATATATATAATTCGAATTCTAGAGGACCAGTGTTACACTATGAATCTATGAGGATTAAAAAGTAAGCTAAGATAAGATATGAGTTTTTTTATTGTCATGATAATAAACGAGAAGGTAAATAATGATTTAAAAGCAATTGAAAAAGATGTTAGATCAAAGGTAAATTCGCAAGAATTCGGAGATCATGAATTAAACAACTATTCATGGCGTAATTAGAAACATGTCTCGAACTCAAACATAAAAGTAAGACTGATCCACTTTCGTGGCATCAATAACTTTATCTAACAACCTAGAATTCTAAACTGTCGTTTGAACTTAGAATTCTAGACAAGCATTAAGAACATGTTTGATAAGTTTACAAATCGCAGTAACATCAACTGTCGTTGGCTAAAGACAATTTGCTCATCTATGTTCTTTCAATAATTTAAACAATCATTTTTGGTGCATTAAACAACCTAAACTCAGAAACTAGGTAGCTAATCTAAGTTCAGCATTAATATCAATAATAGATGAAGACAACAAATTGATGCAGCTCTCTTTGTGTTCAATTCATCGACTCATGAATCCCTTTGAAACTCTTAATATAATTAGATTACTACTCAGACATGGACAAACAAAACACAGCAATAGATGAATGGAAATCCATGAATGAAATAGATAAACAAAGAGGGTTCAGAATTCTTCTCAAAGTGTTGAAGAGATTTATTCTCCCTCAATCAACAAGGTACAAAGCTTTTTAGAAAACTGTGTGTGTCTCCAAAAATAGAGAAAAGAACGATGATAAAAAATTGTAGAAGACGGTTCTCTCTTATTGGTCTTTTTTGGTCTAAATAAGGTAAACTTGTGTTTTCTCTTTTTCTGTCCGTCAGGTTGGAGCAGGTGTTCCGAAGTAGGCAAAAATCGGGAGCAGGTGCTTCCGCATACAATTAGGGCTCTTTTTCTCAGTTTCATCTCTTTTTTGCTCCAAAGGCTCCAGCAACTCCAAACCTCATCTAAAAGCTCATTTTAACTTGAAATGTCCTGAAACAGACTCAAAAGACTTCAAATTGATTAGATAGAAATTGTTATAATGAATCAAAATCACAACATATGAAAAAACATTTCTTATATGATTTTTTATTTTTGCCTTTAAACTCTATTTTTAGAATAAAACTATTTTTAATAACATTTTATATTTCACTCTAAAAATAGAAAACTTTAGAAAGTAATCCAAATTTTACCATTTTTTTATTTAAAGTAGTCATTTAAGTTTGATATATATTTATTTTATAGTCAAATAAAATTATATATTAGATTTTTATACTTAATAAGATTAAATTATTTTTTAATAAAAAGAAATAATGGATATATAAATTTAAATAATATGTTGATATGTGATCATTTATACTAATCAAAAGTATAAGGTCTTAAGAAAATAATAATTACTTAAAATTATATACTAGAAATATTTTTTTTCAAAAGTAAAAAATGAAATTAATTATTGGATCACAGTGTTTCTCTATTTGAAGAGAATTCTATTTTTACACTAAAAATAAAGTTAACAATTAGAAATGATTTAAGAAAGAAAAAAAAATAGATTCTTTTTTGGTGAAGAAGGTCTGGATGAGTAGTCTCTAACTTTTCCATAATGCATCTTGAATTATAAAAAAGGTTTTTATATATTGACTTTTATCCCTGTTAAATAGAATGCCAAATCATGAATATGGGTTATTCTAGTGAGTATAGGTTGTCAAAGTTAACTTGGTAAAAGGTAGTCATGGCTCTAATATCAGTTCCGTTTTGGATCAGTTCTTTAGGATATCGATTCTTTTTAAATGTTGAGAATAAAATTCAATTGAATATTTTGTATTTTGAATTTGGTTTTGATTTGTTAATTTTTTAAGGGTCAAATTCCAAATTTCAAATACTTAAATGATCATCTTCCCATCCACTCTATAACACATCATAAGAACATAAACAATTAAAAATACGTTTATTATAAAGCATCATAAACAACTAAAGCTACTTTGATTAGAACTCTAAAATTTCAAACCGGAACCTTGAAGTTTCTCCTCTATTATTTTATCGATTTTTTTCTCCATTTCCCGAGTGAGGTAATTCTTCCAGTCACCTACTTCTCCTTTGCGGAAGTAACTATAGTGATTCACCTTATTCCACGTCTTCCCGGTTTTGTTGATCTCTAAACCGCTCAGACTACGCAGAGAGCAAAGTTCCAAGATCTTCTCCAGAGATCCGCTATCTTCTTCTTCCTTAGTGAATGGACAACCTAAAAATTCTGCAAGATTCTTGATTTGCGTACGAGGCTCTGCTTTCATTTCCTCATACCTCATGAATAGAACATGCTTCGGATCTTCCAAGCTACTTCTCCAATAGCTCAGGACATGTTCCCAAAAGGGTCCATAGTAGCTAACTCCCCGACAGAACGACTCAAACATAGACTCCAACAAGTCTTGTTCTCCTTCTACTTTGACATTTGCCCGCCTGAAATACCAATGTGACACCAATACGTCTTTCACGTTCCTGCAGACGTATACGATCTTGCAGGGGGAATACTCCTTGAAAGGTACTTGAAGCGTATGAAACGGCATGTGAGTCGAAAAGAGCCTCGGAGATGATGATGATGATGAGAACTTGGTTAAGTCCGGCTTTGGGCTTTTGAGATAAAACTCTTCCAAGAAAGGTACTAAGCCATGAGGATTATCGGATTCCAGAGGATGAAGATTTTGGGAAGAACGGTTCTTGGATCTCTCAAAGAGGGCGATTGTGAGAGCTTTGAGCCAAGTGGTTCCACATTTTGGGAAGGAAGCTAGGACTATATCGGCATCTTGTGGCTTGAAACCTCTTTGGAAATTGAGGACTCCTTGAAGACTGTTGTAGTAATACCAGCATTTTTGGTAGTTGCAGAGCTTTCCTAGAGAATCTTTGTCTGAAGGAAAGGTAGAGATCAGAGACTTGGTTTCTTCGTTTAGATTGTCATCTCTTAAGTTCACAGGAAGCTTCGTCTCATCCATTTCTTTTTTTTTTTTTGCTGAATTTTGTGGTAACGAAGAAACAATGAATGTGATTGTGGATGCTATTGGAATTTTATATAACTTTAATGTCTATTAAATAATATGCAATACGCATTAACATCTTAATGTAATATCAAATTAATGACTAAATAATTGAAACTAATTAACACCCACTTGGAGAAAATGGCCCCTTAATTAAAAAAAAGATGTTTATTACCCATGTCAACACTCTACTCTGCATGTAATGGCGATTGTTTTGTCTGGTGCATGATCCTACTTGGAGAATGATTTATTCTTGTAGAATCCCAAAACCAAACCCTACCACTTTAGCATCACCATGAGGCGTCTACTTGACATCAATGCCGGTCCTGACTTTGAAACGACTGGAGGAAGCAGGTCCGAACCCATGAACTGATGACTACTCATCCGTTTGCAACACCACTGTACCAAAGCAACTTTACAAATAATAATAGGGATGAAATTTACTTAATATATTGAGGGCCTGAATTCCATGTTTACTGGGCTTTCCTTCAGAGCCGGCACTGCTTGACATGTCAAGAGTGTACTCGAGGGTTGGGACGCTTAAGTCCCTGGAGCATTCTGAGTGATGATACTTCCTTCTATGGATTCCTCCTGTGTCTCTATTATTTGTATTAGTTTCTAACTTTCAGCCTCATTCATCGCAATGGAGAGGGTATACGGGGGAGAAACATTGACTCGTTTCAAAAATTTATCGTTACGTATTTTTCAAATATATCAAACAAGCCAAGGGAAAACACTACAAGAAAACAAGGATTATTTCAATGAATGTTTCCAACAATCAGATTTTATAAGAAATTTTTTAAGGAATATCCCATAAAACTAGCATTGCAATGCTAGCTTTGAAGCTGTAGATAGAACCTAATGAAGCCGCCTTATTTTCAAGAAACAAAAGGATATTCCTCTCAGTCAAATAAGCCTAGAGAACAAGCCTACACGTTCATGGAAAGAAATAGATCAATTGACTCATTTTCATGCAAGTTTGGGTCGATTTAATTAAGATTACTATCCAGACTTATATGGCATGAATCTAATTCGACCAAAAGTCCATTTGGATTATTATGTTGGACCATTCTGAATCTATTATAATCATTTTAACAAGCTCAATGACAAATCCCAAATGCTAGATATAGATTTTTGGATTCGAAGAGTTTATTTTGACCAAAACTAAAAAGTTATTCAATATTATGGGTTAAAATCGTGGCTAGTATTTAATTATCTGTGTTTCTTATGTTTTTATTTTTTTCTACATTAAATATAGTTTATAAAACACTGTTCATGCCAAGAAATAATAAAAAAAATTGTGATATTTTTGGAAACTTTTTGAAAAACGATTCTCATATTTTTATCATGGTGTGACTCCATTGATCATTCCTGGTCTATCAAGAGATGTGATCCCTTTTATGTGGCCATTCTAACTTTTCCAAAGAGTATTTTGGGCAGCCTAGACAGTATCAGGTTTTGGGTTTGACATGCCCATTGTTAGAACTATCTACTTAATTTATTGTGAGATTCCACCGCCTTACTTTGCTGGAACATATCAAGCTGGTTCAGGTGTAGTGTTTACTATACATTACATTGGTTTCAGACATGCTTAATAAATTAAGGATTATCCAATTCATCCAACTTAGAATGTATATTGGGAGTGATTGTATCCTCTGGTGATATAGCGTGCCGAGGATTGCATCATCTGTGTTTTGTCTCAGTGCACCTTTGATATTTTCATTTATGTTTGTGGTTACTGGTCAAAAGAGGGTTTATATCATGGTGGAGACTGGAGAGGCACATATGGTAGGTAAGATATGTAAGAATACATCTACTTTGAGGTCAATTGTTATATATGTGAACGAGCTCGATGGGTATGAGAAGAACACCAGGAAAGTGGCATGGTTCCACCAGAAACGCTTGACAAGAAAGAAGACAGAGATGATAGTGATATGTAAAGAACTAAGTGTTGCATTAAATTTTGCGTCCATGAGCTATGACATTATATCTTGTTCGGGAAGATGATATTAGTAGAAATTTAGGTATCAATGTTGTACACTTGTCAGATGATATTCCTAACGAAGATAGTAGTAGTTCAGATTCAGAGGCTGATGATGATATTATTGATGAAGAAAAAGAAAAGCAGAACAAGCAGAATGATCGTAATGGTGAAAGTAATTTGGCTGATGTTGTAGCACAAGTGGATAGAGTAAGCATCACAGTTTTAGATTGGGGCAAGAATACATGTCAATAAAATCTTTCAAGTGTTCTATTACTTTATATGAGGTGAGGAAGAGGAGAGACCTTGAGGTATGAGAAGTCTGATAGTAAGTGTGTAGTAGCAATTTTCTCAGACAAAGTGTCCATGGAGAATTTCTTTCCATCCATCAAGCAGCAGCAGTATTAGAGTGTTTGTCAGGGTTTTCAATGATGCGTACAACTGCACTTGGCAAGGCAAGGTCTCGTTTCTTCAATGCTCAAATTCTGCATATCTCAGCAAAACAACTATACAAGAAGCTCATGAAATTAAACATAAATGTTGCATAAATAACATGTGAATGGACACAATTAAACTGCTTGCAAATAGTTGATGATAAGCAATTATGTTGTTGAGTTGAAGAAAACCAATCATGGATCGACAGTTGAATGTGAGGTCAGAGAATATAAATTCTATACGTTTTATGAGTTTTTCATAGTTTTAAAGAGGGATGAAAGTCATCATGTAAAAACATAATTTATATCGCAGTCACTTTTTGAGATGGAGGATGACTGTGCAGTTATTGGTGACTTGTGGAAAAGATCCTAACGATAATAATGATTAGATGTTTATATTAGCTTGGGCCATGTTAACAGTTAAACTGGCACTAAACTATTTTTCAATGATCAGATGTTTTCAATATATAGCTTGAGAATAAGCCGAATTGAAAAACAGTTTAGTGCCAGTTTAACTGTTAAAGCTCTAGTTTACCTACACAATTTTAAAGGCAAATGAATTGGCACTAAAGTTTCTCAACAAAGTTCTGCTTTTAAATTTTGCATCTAGTTTGTTTATTTAACAACGTGTCAAATTCGATTTTAAATTCATAATATAAGAAAGTACAGAACCAACCAAAAGGTAACATCTTATTAAATTGCAGTGAACACGAAAAAGAATTCAATAATTATTCACTATGATCAAGAAATGAATCAAAAGTTTGAACGTGTCTGTCACTGATTTTCTTACAATTCATACCAGTTGTTGTGGGTTTTGAAAGCTGCATTTAATACCTTCTTCATTAAGGTAACTAAAAACATTTCAAATAAAATACTGCAAATAATTGATGAGAACCCACTGTTACCAATAGAGTTAAAGTACGGTTTTAAATCTAAACTAATTTTGGAATCTACAAAAGTAAATTATATTTTAACTAATTTAGGGTATGATTGCTGCTTTGGAATCAATTCCTTCTTACTTATCCGGATGAAGCACATGTGATAATCGCCTATATAATACTCGTTTCCTTCTTATCCATCTTTCTATCACTATTCACTAAAGAGGGAAATATCAAATTTAAGTTGCCTTTCTTCTTCTTCCTCCTCCTTCCCTTGTATGGATTTCTCAACACTTCCAATTCTGAGACAGACTTCAGATTCTGAAGACAAGACTGAATCCTCTGATCCGGACACATTGGACCGAATGTTGGATCTCGAATCAGGCACTATCCATGAGTTGATGAAACCGGCTCCAGGGATGTGGCGGTTTCCTACGAATCCCGACGTTTGCTGCATCTACAGAGTCCCAGAAAGGTTACGTAGAGCAAACCCAGAAGCATACACGCCTCAGTTGGTCCTCATTGGACCACTTCACCATTCTTTAAAGTCTCAAGCTCTTAAGTCTCGTGGAGATATTACAAACGCAAAGTCAATGGCGTATTTAAACATGGAGGCCCATAAGAAGATATACCTAGCGGAATTCGCAAGAAAAGTTGAAGGGAAACATATCATTGAAGGATTCAGAAGAATAATTGAAGAAGAAGAGGATATGATTAGGGCAAGCTACTCCGAATCAACGGCCTGGATTAAATCACCAGAGTTCGTGGACATGATTCTCCACGACTCCGTTTTCATAATAGAGTTCATTTTGAGGACGTATACAAGAAAACCAGAGAAAATAGGAGATCATCTCGTGGACGAGCCTTGTCTAGAGAACACAATCAATGAGGATCTCGTCAAGCTCGAGAACCAGGTTCCTTACTTCATCCTGGAGAAACTCTTTGATCCGATCGTCCCAAGACTCCGCCCGAACCTTACACTCCGTGAACTCGTTATCTCTTGCTTTCTATCGGGCACGAACATCCACTCAAAGTTCAGTCACTTCACTGATCTGATTAGGTGTGTCCGCGTGGAGACGGTTCCAGACCATGGTTTTGAAAAATTCGCGCCCATGTACCAAATGTATAATGCAGATAAGCTACACAGTAGGAGAGTGAAATTCAAGGCGGTAAGAGACGAGTTGTCAGTGGAGGTGAAATTCAAAAAAGGTGTTTTGAAGATACCCTATTTTTTCGTTGAAGACAGTACGGAGACACAACTTCGGAACATAATGGCATTTGAGCAATGTCATTACCCGTTCAATGCCCACGTATGTAACTACGTCATTTTTATGGATTTCCTCATCGACACCGAGAAAGATGTCGACTTGCTTGTAGAGGAAGGTAACGTTTTTATCGTTTTAGCTAGGTTGTTATATATATGTTTGTGTGTGTGTGTGTGTGTGTACTGATGCGGCATGGTTTGGGTTTCTGTAAGGTATAATAATGAATGGGCTTGGGAACAACCGTGAGGTGGCGAAGATGGTGAACAAGCTCTGTTTGGGAGTCGTGGACGATGGTTCTTACTATTCTGATATCGCAACAGATGTTATCAAGCACTACAATAACAAATGCGTCAAGTCACGCTCAATCTTCATAAAAGTGTATTGCAGCGACCTGTGGAGAGGGACAGCAACTGTAGCCGCTACTTTGCTATTGCTGCTGTCTCTTATTCAGACCGTGACTTCGATCCTTGATATTATTTAAGGTGAACTATATATATTCTGTTTTAACTTCAGAAAAACTACGTCTGGTCGATGTCAATCTATCTTTAAATATACAAAATGATTATGATGTTGTGTGTTTTTATTTCCAGAGTTAATTAATTGTATCCCCAAGCTCTTGTCGCATTACAGTCGCTAATAAATGGTAGTATCCATATATAAAATAATCGAACTTTTTTTTTTGAACCATTAATTCGGTACAAAACGAGTTGAAGGGTTCTGTGTAGAAAATATTTGATCTTTAAAAGCAAACTTAAGATATAGAACTGAACCGAAAGTTATCATCTAAATTGGATTTGAAATGACGTTGGAATATAACTGCATGCATGCAGCATTCATATCTATAATCATTGCTAAATAAACATTCTATTCTACACCGTTATAGTTTTATTTCACGATGACGATCAAGGTACGTATGGTCCCAAAAAGGTTCTCACATAAACACTATACAGTATCATCTTTAAATGGTTAACATTTATAAGCTATTTAATTTAGTAGCACAACTCAAACAAAGTTCTTGTACAGATCGAAACTATAATTTTAATAATTTTAGGCAAGTTAAAAGATAGTCAATTATACTAATTAAATTAAAAAATTACCACAAAAGGAAGAATTTAGATAAAAGCTGTGCAAATCTCCAAAATGTGACTATTTTTAGGTCTTGATGACCAAAATGTTTTGGGAAGGGAAAATGGACAAAAATGTTTCATTAAACAAAACAAATAACTATTATATCCCTCTTTTTATTTTATTAAATATTATCTAATTTTTTTATTAAATTTTATTTTTAATTATGATTTTTTTCAAAAAAAATTTTAAAACTTTTTTTTCAAAATATTTTTTCTGTAAAATCTCTAACACTTTCAATAAAATCTACAACATATTCAGTAAACCTTTTATAAATACCAAAAAAAAATGAATGTTCAAATGACTATTTACAGTCAAATGTTTCGTCTCCGAAGAATTTACAAGGATAAAAGAAATATTGACAACAATTTCTTGTGCAGAGTCCCACACGAATTTTCTCGAGAAACGCAACAATCCATTATAGCTAAATCCAGAGTTCTTCGTCTCTTTGCCATTCAAAGAAAACGTCCACACAACTCCAACGAAAGCTAGCCATGCCGGGATGCCACCTATTCTACTGAAGCAAGCAAATGATGAATGCGATCAACTAGAAATTCAAGGAATTGTGTCCGCAACAAATTCACCTTGAGCATGCAAAACATTCTATATCAACAATCGAGCAGAACAAGCTAGAGGAAAGCTTCGCCTGGTTATCGATTACAAACCGTTAAATCAATTCCTACAAGATGTCAAGTTTCTACTTCCAAACAAGAAATCACTCCTCCAACATCTACAAGGAGCAACAATATTTTCAAAGTTCGATCTCAAATCTGGATTTTGGCAACTTGATGTTCATCCTGACGAACGATACAAGACTGCATTATGTCTACCGAATAGACATCTACAATGGAATGTTCTACCTTTCGGATTAAAGACATCACCATCGCTTTTCCAGCAAGCTATGCTGAAGATATTCAAGCCTCTCATTCATAATGCGCTGATATACATCGACGACATCCTTTTATTCTCATCAGATGAGAGAGAGCACGTGAAGCTACTTCAAAAATTTTAGGCTATTATCCAGCAATATGGAATAATGCTCTCGCCCCGAAAAAAGGTTATAGCCCAGCCCAATATAGATTTCCTTGGAATGCAAATTACAAATGGCAACTTCGCCCCTCAAGCCTATTTAGCAACGACGCTTCTTGATTTTCTTAATAAAAATCTCACAAGGCGACAAGTTCAACAATTTCTTGGCGTAATCAATTACGTTAGCGACTTTATCCCGCAACTTTCGTAACTGACGAGACTTGATGAGAGGTTGCCTAGGAATGACTTTTGCTCGGTAAGGATTTGATAGATGATTGTGGATTGAAGGGTCGCACAATGGTTGCGGAAAGGCCACTGATATTCCCGGGACTTCTTCTTGTTCGGATATGACGCACCGAAGCCAAGAAAGAAGGATTGATTTAGTTGGCTAAACCCACTAAGTAAATCGGAAAAGATTTCTATCAAGAATAAGAGAGATTCTCTCAAAAAGACTTAGAAGAAAATTCGATTAACTGATTCTCAAAGAGTTCGCGATTACAAATAGAAAGGAGAAAAAGAAATAAATGAGTTTTGTGGATTCAAATGCATGGAAAATAACAAAGAAGACTAAAGAAATTCAATGAGTCAAAGAACTCATTAACTCCACGAGTTTTGCAGAATATGTCCCTTCGCCTATTATGAACCTGGACACGCGGAGTTTGTCCTGTGCTGATCCAGCCTTTGCACCATGCTAACGATCGGACGTTCGGGGTGAAACTGATCCATCCGTGCTAAGTCCAAAAGCTCACGTTCGATCTCCATCTTAAGTCCTTGGAATCTTGTCTTGAACTTTTGCCCGGAAGAAAAGTTGATCAGGACGTGAAAATGTTCGTCTTGGAATTTTAGCCCGCTGTCGCTGTGCATGACCCGGGTACAAAGGAAGCCATCTTCGAGTACGGGAACATCGGCTCGAGC
>KE153548.1:51548-67060 GCA_000411075.1 Sisymbrium irio | reverse complement strand
TGCCAATGGAAGTTGATGCATTTGCTAGAATTGCTTAGGGTTATATTCATGGGAGTGATATGATTTATCATTTTGGTTCTTGGGTTTCTAGGATGGTTCTTATTGTTTAGGCATGTTTCTATTACATGAATCCTTGTTTTGATTGCCAATGGGAGTTGTTAATTGAAGCTTGGTTTCATATGATCATTGCATGAGAGTGTTTTGGTCTATCTTTTGCCTAATTGCTTAGAAATGATTGTTTGATTGTGTCTAGCATCCTTTGTCACCACTTAGTCATCTGAAAGTATTTGATCCTTGATCCATGAGTCTAATACCTCTCTCTCTTATTGCATTTCCTCTGTTTTTTTAGCTTTGCTTTACTTTTGATTATTGCTCATTAGGTTGTTAGACAATTCACCTTTGTTTGCACTTGGATTAAACCTGAATCTGCATCATTAGTGTGTTTAATTTCCCTTTTGCATGAATTGATATCTTAAATCCTACAATGACTTGATTAACGTTTAGTAATTCATTGTTAGACAAAAAGCCTGTTATCACTCACTCCTAAGTTTCCAATTGTAAGCATTATTCTCTTCTCATCAATTTTTCTCCTTTCTGCAACTTGAGTAATTTTGCTTCTGGAGAAATTATTGGTACCTGAAACCCAATTCACAGAGTTTCAGTAGAGTCTTTTTCTATTTAATACTTATCACAAAGGTGAATTGTTTGCAGATAATATGTAATCTCCAGTTTTTTTTAACTCACTTGATCAAATATTCAATATTTAGATGAACCGAATAGAAAGAAAAAAGGCTGTTTCTTTTGTTTCATTGCATGTTGTTGATTCTGGGATGTATGAAGCTAAGTCTTCTTTGATTTGGATGTTAAGAAAAATAGTGAATTAACCAGAATCATGACTCTATGATCGTTATTAACACTGAGAAAAATATCTCCCTCTAAGTTGCTCTGTTTTTAGCACGGAGAAGCTGAGTGTGCGCTCAATGCAGTTCATGCCTATGCAATTAGCACACGCTCTAATGTGGTAACACTCTAAAACCGTAAAACCTATGAAATATTTTCGTGTTTATGCAGTAAGGTTTGAGTAACTACCCTAGAATCTACAAGTATAGGCTTGATTGTTAATCAATCATGTGCTATGTACAATTCTCTTGTGAATAACCAACCATTTCAAGAGTAATTCCTATACGTTAATTTGATCTTGTTAGAGATCAAAGGAGAAAAAACTTATAACTTCTGGGTCTTTGGTGAACACAAAACTTTCAGAACATTGTGATATATGTCTACAATGCTTATGAAAGCAACCAGGAGCCATAAGAGTGCAGGATCCTCAACAATTCGGTGGAGATGCATTGTGTTATTTTTTTTTTATCTAGTTGACTAATTTGGTTTTTTTTTTCTTGTCATAATAGGATGCAAAAGAGTATATAGATTCAAGCCATGTAATCTCTTCCTCAATTCTACTCTCAAATGGAAAAACTTTTTTTTTTAAGAATCTTTAGAGTTTTACCTTTAGAGAAAAAGAAATATAAATTTTTTAACTAAGGTTCTTAATACAAATTTAATAATTAAATATTAACTAAGAAAAATTATTATTGCAATAATGATGCTCTTATGTTGTTAAATGTGTTTCAACACCGAAAAAAGACATGCCAGATCCAAAGATCATGGGATGCAATTACTTCAATAACGACACTCGTAGTTCCCTTATCTCTAAAATAATTGGCATTCCCTCACTATAGGACAATTTTTCCATTCTCAGTGCATTCAATCAATACTCTCAATCATCACTGGGAACCCCTGCAGCTTGATAACATGCAAAACTATTTACAGATCGTCTTGATTTGGAGCTCTGAGATATACTATTCATAAAATTGTATGATTCGTTTACAGAATATATGCAAGCACTTTAATTCTGTAGAACCTCTTATTCTGATATTTCATCCACCGTGTATGCCGTCATACCATATGCTAATATTTGCATGGTCATTGTACATTTTACTAGTGGATTTGTACCTTCTTTATTCATTGCGTCAACTCATTGGATGAAGTAATTATCACTTTCAAGTATGTCTACAATTATATAAAGGAAAACATGTTTTCACATTCGGAATTATCGACAAAACATTGCATCATCATACATATTTTGATTAGCAAAGTAGATGTCTATCATTCTTTAGTTTGCCCCTCATGATCTCCCTTAATATATTTTATCTTTTTGCGACGTGGATCATCTACTTCAGTTTTGTTGCAACGCTCTCTAAACTGATCGTTGATATACCTCTCTTCAATTTTAGATTTTCTTGTATAAGCTTTGAAATCAAATGGAAGTTCTGATATCCTTTGAATATTTTTAGTAAGATGAAGTTTGTGATATTATTTCATCAATGGAAAAATGAGTTCCATTTATAAAAACTCAAATGGTTGAAATACAAAAGAGAAAAATAGAAAATGATTTGATTAAGAGATCATATAAGTGAAATTCATAAGATAAGAATAAGATAAGAATCGAATGAAAGCTAAAAGATAAGGATTTGATTCTCACATAAAAAGCCAAAAGTGATGAATTACATTATCAAAAATAATAGAATACTAATAAATAAGCATTATTGTACAAAACGACAAACAACTATTATAACACGAAATGATAAACATTAAAAAAACATCTCACAACTAAATGTTAAATTATAAAGTTCCAAAGTATAAAAATACACTTGATAACCACCAATTTAAAAATGGATAGTGGCACAACTGCACCAACAGCTCTTTGCTCTAATCATCAAGATACTCTTTTTCATTTAGCTTCATAAACATCTTTATTCTCTTAACTCGAGTTTTTTCTTTCTTCAATTGGTTTTTTTCCTCTTGTCTCTTGGCTATATTTCCTAATTATTCTAACATTTATTACTTCAATTTCTTAAATTCATTTAACTATTTGTTAATGAATTCCAAGGCTGTACCTTTACCCTTTTTTAGATTTTTCTTAGTTGCATCATTTCCTATAGGAAAAACACTAGATCTTACAAAATTGGAGTTACGTGCATCACTCTCATGAGTTCTCTTATAAACACTATTTTCAGAATCAGTATTTTATCCTACCTGACTACCATAGTGCAGTTGATCGTGAACAGTGAGACATTCAGACATTAAATTAAAATATCATTTTTCCACTTGAATATAGTTCATGTGCTTTCTCCAATGTATCAGTCTCTGACCACTCACTTTGTTGCAGATACTTAGCATTATCATAAACGCCAATCCATTTTCCCAATTTTTGGTTTACATAGTTGAAATTTTCATGAAGATCCATCACATAGGGATCAAATGAGCAATGTTCATTACAATACTCAAAATTTTTACTTTAATATAGTTCACTTTTTTGGTTTTTTATTAACAATGTTGTATGTTCTATATTTAACTCATCTACTCAATAAAATAAATTTTGCTCAGTTGTCGATCTGGGGATTTTATGGTGAGTTGATGTTGAATTTTTTATATTTGGAGTGGCTTATTCAGCTCCGTTCTTCCTTCCAAGAGGAACGTGTCTAGAATCCTAAAAAAATCAATTCTATAATATTCAAAACATTTTCATTAATTTTTGGAATAGAAGAATAAAGAGGTGGTTGAGATGAATATGGTATCATTAATCCATAATATGAATGATAGTTTAGAACACATGTTGGCCTAGAAAAAACAGTTTGTTAAAAAAATAGGGACATTGATATTTGTTGGAATTTGGATAGTGAAAAATGATAGTTAGTAGAATTTTTTTTGGTGTTATTGAAATTTAGATAGGAAAAAGGATAGTTATTAGAATTTTGTATAGGATGATCGTTAATATGTAGATAGGAAAAATGATAATCAGTATAATCTTGCGTAGAATTATTGTTAGAACCCATTTTCCAAGAAAGTAAAAGATATAAACAGGATTTATTGGAGAATAATAAGAAAGTGTTGATACAAATGATGTTTGTTCTGTGTCCAAAGGAAATGAATTAGTTTTTATTTATAAAATTTAAAAATGATGAATTTTTATATAAAAGGTTTTTATATTGTTTGTTGTATACTAATTAATCTTAAATAGATAGGTGTGATAATAAAAATTCAAAGTCTTCATCATCTATAATAATAAAATACTGTCATTATCACATTAGTTTTTTATTTTTTTACTAAAATAATAGTATACCCTCCAAATACGCAATACTCCCCCATTCATAGACTGACGACGATGAATACAACATAATTTATTTTAATTTTCAGTATTTCCATTTGAATAATTCAACAGCTAAATATTGATTCAACCAATATAACTAATCTACATAACATAAAAATGAGAACCTGGTAAATTGTTATTAGATAAATATTGTTTTGAACGTGCAAGCTTTGTTTCCATCGCTACCAATCCATTCAAACACAGTTTTTACAAATTTATCTTTCCACAATCTAATTTTCCCGATCTAATTATAGATACCAAAATGAATTTTTGAATTCATACTTCCATTCACCAATCAATGACTCTTTGTAGTTTTTTTCGAAGGTGATCTTATTTGAACACAATAATGTTATGTTACATTGACATGAAAAATGTGTTTACCTTTTAGATAATAAACAATTTACTTTCTAGTACTTGTCACACATCTTAATATTTTGTTTTTCATCTCAAATAACCAATTCTGCTTAGACAAATACAATTTTTGTTATCCATGAAAATTACACTAGATTCACCTTTGTTTTAGTTTTTTTTTCATTTTATATTTCCTTTTACATTGTGGATGTTTTGTTAGTAATTGTAACTGTTTTTCGTGTAATCTTTTAAATCAGTCGATTTCTCTTACTTATTTTGTTCAAGTAATTTTTCGACCTGTCTTACTCCAATGTTCACGTTTTCGAGCTTTTATCTACATGTTCCAAAGGCGTATATGAGTGTGCTGCATTAATACCCAGAAGGGTATTAAAGATCTAATTATGGTTTTCTTTTACCAGTTTATAAAGTCTTAGTATTTTGATTCGAGAGGCAGTTACTCCACGTTATAAGATGTAGATGTTATTGTTCTTTTGGAAAGTTGGCGACATCGATAAATCTCATTCATGTGTTTCTAGTAAGTGAGAAATTTTCAGGTGTTAATGATTTAAATGTATGTCTATTTTTTATTCGATGCAGGTTTTGTTTTTCTTTTATAGGGTTTTGTCTCTGGAGAAAACTAGTTTTCTTCGCTGTTTTTGTCTTTGTCTTTTGGGTTATCTATTTATTATGTCGGTTCTTTTTTTTTCTTTTAAGCTATTGTAAAATTAAAAAGTTTTATTTTAATAAAAATCTAGATAAAAAAAATGGAAAGAAGTTAAATATTTATTACTTCAATAAATGGTAGGTAAGATCATATTTTTTGCATGAGAAAGTTATCTACAGATAATATATGAATATTATTTAGGGTCTAACTAATAATCACAAAAGAATTAATAAGAAGTACAAAGAAAATAATTATGAAGAATTATAAGTAAGAAATATCTTTTCTTTTTCAATCCTTGTCAAATTTGATATAAAACAAATTTGTTTTTGGTTCATAATAAAAAAGGAACGAAAGGAAATTAAATGAATCCAACATGTAATAAATATTTTTTGTGACTGGTCAAAAAATTTATGAATAAAAAAGGGAATGTAGTGTTCCTTGTTTTTTTGTCACCAATCACACCCTTAGATATTAAGCGGATATTTTAGATTTGGAAAACTTCAATCCAATAATTAGACTAGAGTTCTCTAAATTTTAGATATCTATTATTAAAAAATAATATAAACATACATTTACACTCAAATTTTAGTTAAAAATCTTAAACTAAGATTTTTTCAATAGAATTGCGCAAAGTTAAACTTTTCCAAAAGTGGTTAATTATTTTAAAATAGTTTAGGCTGTAACAATTAAGTAAACGAAAAGTGTGTTTAGTTATATAGAAAAAGGTGTCTTTCATTGTAAATTTATTTTGATATCTACTATATATTAAAGGAGAAGTATTTAAGGTCATTTTTGCTGATATGGGGTTCTTACATTTTTTCTTAACTTTTTTTCTTTTTTATTTATTTTAATCTGTTACACTTGTTGTCAAACGATTTTTAACAAAGAAATTTAAAAACTAATGGGTCTCATTTTACTTTAAAAACGAAAAAAATAAATATTAAATTCAATTTACTAAATCTAATATATTTCTATTAATTTTGTTACAAAAATATTATTAATTTAATTGTTAAAAAAATTAATTTTTAATGATCTTAATTTTATTTTAAAACTCAAAATTTTGATAACTATGCATCAATAAAAATAAATTTTATAAACTAATGAGCTAAAAAGTGAAAATAATTGAAAAATGATAAAAAAAAATTATACAAATTATAAAACTAAAACTTAAAATATAATTTAAAACTTAAAGTTAAAAAGTTTAAAGGAGAAACATTTAAGATCATTTTTTCTGATGTGGTATTCCCACATTTTTTTAAAATTTTTATTTATTTTAAGCTGTTATACGTGTTGTCAAACGTCTTTTAAAAAATATTTAAAAATTAATAGATCCCACTTTACTTTAAAAAAACGTAAATATATATATATGAAATTCAATTTACTAAATCTAATATATTTCTATTAATTTGGTTATAAAAAATATTATCAGCTTAATTGTTAATAAATAAATAAAATTATTTTTGTAAACTAAAATTCTAATGATTTTAATTTTATTTTAAAACTATTTATAACTATACATTAATCAAAATAATTTAAATAAAATAATGAGATAAAAAGTAAAAAGAAATTGAAAAATGATAAAAATAAATTATACAAATTATAAAAATAAAACTAAAAATATAATTTAAAAATAATAATTAATCATGCGCTATTATCCTAGTTGAGAGATAAAATAAGAAAAAACTTTATTTACCCTACGGTAAAAAAGAATTTCAAAACATTTAAATTTGTAAAAGGTAGTGTTTCTCCTTTCTTTAACAAAAAACTATTTTTATCCTTAAAAAAAAAACTTTTGGAATATTTCAAAATCGCCCAAGTGTGATGAAGCTGTGGAAAACGACGAAGGCGAACGTGAAAGCCACAGACACAAACTCAGCCACTCCCACCGTTCACACACACACACAACTCTCACACAAATCTCACTTCTTTCACAAATCCCAAAACCATTTCGAAAATGCTCCTTCCCAAAACCCTAACCCTCCTCGTCTTCTCCGTCACAGTTCTTCTAACCATCGCCGGCAACTGTTCAGCTGCTTTGGGAGGAAACACAAACAATGTCTACTCTCCTTGCTCCGACACAAGAATCCAAAGATCCGATGGATTCACATTCGGAATCGCCTTCTCTTCTCGTCCTTCTTTCTTCCTCAACACGACGCTTCTCCTCTCTCCTTGCGACCGTCGACTTCCCCTCGCCGCCATGAACTCTCAGCTCTCTGTCTTCCGTCCTAAGATCGACGAGATCTCTCTTCTCTCCGTCAACACCTCCTCTTTCTTCCCGGTAAATGTAAACTAATTCTTGGATTTAGATTTAGTTAATCAAGATTATGAAACATTTGTTATTACTTTAGTATGTCTCTGTCTCTTCAGAGTTTAGATTTTGGTTGACTTTGACTTCTTGTCACTGTACGAATTAGAGTTTGCTTCATGTTTTCGTAATAAGTCAGATTTGGTTTTTTATTTTATTTTATGTGATTATTCCAAGTCAACCCATTTCTAATTTTGGTACTAATAACTAAGAGTTTCTATTTTTAAAATCATTATGAAGATGGAATGTACAACAGAAATATACTACTTGAATTGGATTAGGAAAATATATATGAGTAAATTTGGTTGACTTTTGGTTTCTGAATATTTGGTTATGTTGACTACACTAAGTAGTAATCAGATCGCTTCATGTCTACTAATAACATATCTTCAGTGTTGAATTTGAGGTTCAATATGAAAATATCAGATTTGGTTTTTATGTGACTATTACAAAGTAACCATGATTAGGTTCGAATCATCACAGGGTCCATGTTAAATTACTATGCAAATTGGTTTACAAGTGTACTACTTTAATTGGTTAGTGATGTCCAAAGTTTTATTTTTCGATTTAGGTTGATGAAGAAAACACAGAATCTTAATAGTAATCTGTTCATAGTGTAGATTAAGGGGAATTCATTATGAAGATAGGCTTACACCAAACAATTTTTTCGGTTTAGATTGATGAAGAAACCACAGAATCTTATAGTAATCTGTTCAGACTTCAGAATGTAGATTTGGTTTACTTTGGCTTCTTCAAAATTGACTGTGAAACCTTACACGACTACACTAATTAGTTTGCTTCATGTCTACTAATGATAGTTCTTCAGTGTTAATAACAGGTTGTAGAGATAAGTATCAGATTTTGTTTTATGTTATCACAAATCAACCATGATTAGTTGAGAGAGCCAAAGGGTCCATAGTATAGTGGAATTGGTTAGTGATGCCCAAAGTTGGATTTTCTATTACAGATTAGTGAACAAAATATTCTCTTTCGTTATGTAACTGTGCTATACTGTAATGTGTTTTTTTTGGGGATGCAGGAAAAATATGGTGGATACATGGTGGCATTTGCTGGTCGGAAATATGCAGCGAGGTCTCCTCCAGCTTTTATTGCTAACACAACCTTCACCGTAACCAGTTTTACTTTGGTAAAGCCTTTATATATCATCCCTGACTAAAAATTTTGATCATATAGACTCTCCTCAAGAACTCTTATTATGTGTCTCTGTTGCTATTTTTGTTTTTAAGGTGATGGAGTTTCAGAAAGGTAGGCTTCAAAACCTGTTCTGGAAGAGAGACGGGTGTGCGTCGTGCAAGGGGAACTCAAACTTTGTTTGCCTCAACAAGCAAGATTGTGCTATCAGAACAACGAGCTGCAAAGGCCGAGGAGGTACAGTTGACTGTAGTCTCGGTATCCAGCTGGCTTTTTCCGGCACTGATAAACACTTGGCGGTTCTTAACTCGTGGTATGAAGTCGAGAACATGAAGCAGTATTCTCTTTACGGTCTTTATTCAAACCTCAAGAGCTCACTTACCAGTCAGTTCAACAGTTTCTTCTAAAGTTTCTTGTTAACTCTTTGTAACACGTAGTAGGTAAACTCTCTTTGGTGAGACTCTAATTATTTATGATATGTACCAAATTTGCAGAAATGGTTGTGGTGTGAACTGGAATGTCCCTATTCCGGGCAAACCTGGTTTGGTTCTACTACACATTTGAATTGAATCCAATTACAAATACCAGTTCTTTTACCTATGAGTCGGTTCTGTTTCAAAATCCAAACCAAGCAACTTGAATGAAAAGGTAACGCGTCGGTTCTGGTTCAACAGTATTCTTCACAGACCAAAGGATCAGTTAAGAGAAATAACCAACTCTAGACTTATTAATCCAGTTAACCATCCAATTTCGATCTCGGTTTAGATTTGGTTTAGATTTGGTTCAGCTTTTATATACCGGACGGTTATCTAATCTAAACTGATTTGATTGTGTTTTCAGCAAAGTCAAGCTAACTCGGATATGAAAAAGCAAGATAATATTCAAATAAAATGTGTGTTCTCTTCTTGGAAACTCGCAGCTTTCAGACAAAACTCTGGCAGCTGCAAGTACCAAACACTAAAACTTTTGGTCCTGTGACATTACATGATTCCTATGACAACATTTTCTGTTCACCTCAAGATCTCTGTTAATTTTATAACAGCATCTTGCCTCATCTTGTCACTTGTGGCGTTTCTGGTCTCACCTCAAACACAAATATATACGTGAACCAAGACGTGTATTGAATATGTGCTTCTCCTGATTGCTTTTTTCTATATTGTCTATGTTGATGAGGCAAGGTTGGTGACACCAAAGTAAAGAGTCTTCTGGTTGAAAGCATTTATGGCATAATCAACCTGAAGGTGACCCAACGGAGACTTGAACCGTAGCCCATACCCGAATCCATACCCAAACCCCGGTTTTCCATGTCTCAACGACGGGTTTCCTGAAAACCAATACCGCAACAACTTAGTGTTCAAACAACTTTTCTATGGTTCAGAGCAAGAAAAGTGAGCTTACCGGGGACAAGACGGCTTGAGCCTAGGTCCGTTCCACAATCCAAGAAGATTGTTCCTTCTGTCATATTGTTCTGTAAACAAACATGGAACCAAAAAGCTCAACTAAAACTTAAAAGGAGAAAACCGTTTGATGGTGCTGAAGACCGAGCAAGACAATAGCTCCATAGTCCATACCAAAGGCAAGGCCAATTCTGTATTAGCAACAAGGCATGACCGTCCGGATCCAATAGCGCCCTCACCATATCCACGAACACTGTCTAGCCCACCAATGGCAAATGCTTGATAAGGAGCCATGTCTCCTACAGTTGACCCACCTGTCAGGCTATCACAAAATGAGGTCAGAATCCACAGCAAAGCCCTCTTCTACTCTTCATGAACAGAGAATGTAAGATTCAGTCAGTACCTTGCTAAGAGGAAGGCCGGTCCCAACCTGACACCTTTTGATGCGACAAATTTGAAACGGTTGAAGATAAGCCACTTAGACACAACCGGAATACCTTGTTCTATTTGCATGCTGAACTGAAAAAAGCGAGAAACAAGTATGAGAGAATAAACAAAGGTTTTGCTGACATATAAAACCGAAACTGAATAGCTAGTTACATGAGAAAGACCCTGGTCGTTAGCCTTTGCAAAACGGGATTCTTGCTTTAAAACGACCATACTATCATGGGTGTTTCCACTGCATAGCAAAGATTTCTTCGCGATGTAAATATCAGTTTAATGCTAGAGCTTAAAGAAACATATCAATGGCAAGAGATATCTAATATCACCTGGAAGTTACAGGAAATCCATCCAGATCTCTCGTTATCGAGCGTCCTTCATCGTTCATAGGACGCACATGCTGCACCAATGGAAAAATATTACTTTTTTACCCTGTAGTAGAACAACATTGTTCGACAATGTCTGGAGAAGGTTTGTGCTGGTACCTCAAACTTTACACTTGTTGTGCTGCTCCACTTTGAACTCGCTGGCTCACTCAAGTCTAAACCAACTGCCAATTTAGACAGGTTTACACCTCCGCTTCCTGACCGGGAGAAATTGTCATATGGAGTTCCGTGGACCCCAATCTCGGGTGAAAGAGAATGCTGTGACAGATTCAGAAATTTCACTTTCTAAGATACTTAAACAAACCATGAACACAAGCGAGAAAAAAGTTAAGTACGTCCATCATGTTTCGATTGGAACCTGTACGAAGAAACACTGTTGGGGACGCCACTCAGGTCTCGGTCTCCTAAAAGCCACTAATACATTGGAATCATACAACCCTTTATCCCACGATACATCAAGCTTCTCGCTTCCTCCAAACACATTCGGATGCTTGATACAGAGGCTGCAACAAACAGACCCAAATGAAACCATTTCAGTTGTGAAGATTATATGAATACCAACAAAATCAATCATCATTTCAATACAAAGAGCTTGCCTGCCAATCACTAGAGAAAGAGGACTGCTAGTGTCCCTGTGAAAACAACAACAAACTGAACTTTTAATATCATTCAATGAAGGTAAAGATTGTACATTTCTCATCTGAGTATTGAGTAAAGTTGAAGATTAGATGAAAGGGGAGCATACCTGAAAGCAGGAAACATTAAAGAAGTACAAAGCTTGTGAGTGAAATCCACATTAACATCAATCTTGGCTGCAATGCAATCAAACAAAACAAAGAAAAGAAATTTACAACCAACGAAATCTTTCACTGCTCTTTAAGAGAAAGTGTTTTCCTTTATAACAACCAATGTAACCTCATGCTTACCAAACATTCACACACATAATCATTATCTATACATATAGAAGAAACAAATCCTAACCAACCCTCCAAGCAAATTTACCATTTTTATCAGAAATGTGAGATAATCTATAAGAGAAGGAGAGGAAGAGATGGGTTTAGGACATGAGAATGGACCTCTGCCAGCGTGGATGCTCTTCTGAGCTCCCATGGCGATGTTGTAAGAGAAAGATCAAACATGAAGAGAACCCAATACAGGAATTGGCATCAAACAAGGAAACAAACAATGGGGTTACTGTTTTAACTTAAATTTGAGGGAAAAAGGAGGAATCTTGGTTTCGTCTTCTCTCCTCTTATTCGAGAGTGAATTGCAGAGAAGAGAGGTAAGGATTTGATGCTTAGGATATTTAGAGAGGAAGGAACTTTTGGGTTTCTCTCTTTTGTCTTTATTCTCTAATTCTGAGTTATGGGCTTTATGCACGTGGGCCGTTTCTACGATCATCGAAATCTGATAAAATGGAGAAACTCAAATGATTCGAAGGAAGAAAGACAATACGTCCCTATCGGTAAGGATTGTGATTTTAGGTTTTTAAGATTTTAACTGTTAACTAAAATATTTTTAAAATCTGATTGGTTTTAAAAACTTTGACTGTTATTATTTCTTTTTCTAAAATTTTTTTTTTAAAGTCTGACTGGTATAAAATTTTATAAAATAGTTATTATTTTATATATTGATATTTTTTTCGAATAGATAATTTATGTTATAATTAAATATGTATGATAAAAATGATCTAATATATAATCAAATTTATTTTATTATAAATAACTAATATAATGTTTTAAGATCTTCTAAAATTAGCATTGGTTAAATATTTATTTTTTGATTTCGGATAGTTTTTTTATTAATCCTCAATTATCAACTTGTTCATAAGACTTGTTAATCTTTTAAAAAACTTATAAGACTAATAACAGTAATTTATTAAATAATTATTATATTATAAATTGTAATCTACGACTTTTTCCAACTGATTTTAAGTGTAATTTGATTTTAAATATTTAAAAATTTTAACAACAACTTTTCAAAAAGTTACATTCATAAGCAGTATTTGGTATTCTTTAGGCTTTAGATTTTCAGTTTTTCTTTGGTTTTAAAAACTTTAATGACTTAAAGTTAAAAGCCAAGTTTTGTGGGTTTTTTTTAAAGCCAACGGGTAATGAATAAAATGTGAAAAAATAGCTGTGAGAGTTTTTAGAAAGACTTTAAGGATTTTTAAAATAATCTTCTTTATAATTATATACCCATTTTCTCTCCCACATGACACATGTTTTTTGCTACACTTAATGGGCCTTTCTGATTTGTGCAAAACCTCATCACTTTATTGATATTTTGATTTGTAAAATTTTTCATGAGATTATCAAAAAACTTTTCTTGAAGCCCATTCTCTTCCTTCTGCGATGATAAAAACACAAACTCTTTGACTACTACTCTCTCTGTAACAGCCGCCGCTGTTTGGCCTTCCTTTATTGACAATGAATCCCAAATTAATTCCTCATCGATGCTTCGGTAGATCTGTTGCTGCTTCTCCACCTATATATCTCCACGTCATCAACCATTCTCCTCATACAAAAAATCTTCAGGAAAACGGCCTATTTCCCCATAAACAATATACCACCATACATGAACTATAGAGTCATGCCATAAATTACATAAACTAACTAAAATTTTGAATTTCAAACATGATCTATTGAATTACAGCCAATTTCAACAAAATCGACAAAACCATAATAAAAATGTTTTATTTGATATTGGTTAGTGATGTGCTCTATCGGTTTTTTCGGTATAATTTTGGTTTTTTCGGTATAATTTTTTAGATATTAATTTAATCAAAACGACATTGTGCATAGGCCACCGGGCTACTTAAGCTTTTTGACACTCATAATACAAGACAATCATATTTAATGTGTAATTTACGTGATTAATTGACACATGTAACTTAAAACAACAAAATAATTTAATAAACATAATTTCATTAACTAAAAATAAAAATTACAAAATAAAAATTTTTTAAAAAATATTAAAAATTTCAAAAAGTTTTTCTTTCATAATTTTTTATGAAAAAAATTATTAAATAACCTAAATTTTGGTTGAATCTATTAAAAACTATTAAACGTATTATCCATCTTTTTGGTTTCTACAACAAATCATCTTCTCAGATTAAATTTAATTTATAAATTAAAAAAAATATTTTTCAAATTTATTAAAGAATTTAAAATAAATTTGTTCTTTTATAATTGATTTTAATGAACAAAACTACTAAATAATATACATGATTTTAGAAAAAAGAGCTTCATAATATTTAATATTTTTGAAATCTTTTTAATATTTTGTTAATTTTTATTCTTTTTATTAATGAAATTATGTTTATGAAAATTATTTATTGTTTATGAAAATTATGTTTATTAATCACGTAAAATACACATTAAATATGATTGTCTTGTATCAAGAATGTAAAAAAAAATAATTAGCCCGGTGGCCTGTGCACTACTTTTGCAAGCATGAGGTGCATGGTTCGATTTCCTTCAAATAAATTTGTTTGTAATCTAACAAAACGACGCCGTTTTGATTAAATTAATCTTTGACAAACTATACCGAAACAAACCGATCGATCACATCACTAACCAATATCAAATAAACCATTTTTATTATGGTTTTGTCAGTTTTGTTGAAATTGGCCGTAATTCAATAAATCATGTATGTAATTCAAAATTTTAGTTAATTTATGTAGCTTATGGCATGACTCGATAGCTCGTGTATGAATTGGTTGATGGTATATTGTTTATGGGGGAATAGACCGTTTTCTCAAAAATCATATCATGTTCGTCTCTCATTCCATTTCTTGAGTTTCCATACCTAAAACTTGATCATATTCTGATTTCATATCTTTTTTGTCTCTCCATGTAGTTATATGTTGTCATTCAAATATGTATCAAATATCTCTCCATCTATACAGTGCTCTGTTTAGGTTGGATTATAGCTTCTCTTATGCTATTGGACTGTTACTGAGGTGTTTATTTGATTATTTTTACCTCAATGTATTCTCCATGCGTGATTTTTGGGCTATCTTGCATTAGGAACCTGTTGAAATCGTTACATCCTTTATACCCACAGTTTATCTTTCTCTCTGTGTAGGAAATGAGGGAATTTGATCGAGCTTTAAAGGGTGATAGCCATGCATGATCTCTCTTCTGTATTCTTTACCCTTAATAGTAAGGCGTATTTAGATACAAGAATTTGGTTTCAGGTCCCAGGTTTTCAGAATTTCATGATCGAAGCTTTTGTAATAAATTGCTGTTGTACAGTGTACTGGAAAAATCCATGAGTTTAATGGCGCGAATACTGAAGCATAAGTAACCTAATCTTTTCTTATCGAAGCTTTCACAGTAAACGTCTTGATGTGGCATTATACAACATGTAGCATGAGTCACGTGACAGAGAGTTCAAGAACCACTTCTAGGCATTGTTTCAGACAATTTCTAATTTTTCTTTTCTCATTCTCAAGTCCCAATATCAAGAAATGATTTAGTCTGATTGACTCTGTCTCTTATGCAGGCACGTGTTTGCGATGACATCTTTTTTTAGCGATGAGATTCATATTTCAATATGATGGTAACAAATTCTCTTGATCTTACAAAGTGGAAAAAAATCA
>KE153548.1:32712-51216 GCA_000411075.1 Sisymbrium irio | reverse complement strand
AGAGATAAGTTTCAATGCTTAGTACTGCGCCTGTTTTCTTGCAAGTCTATGTGAAGTCTGCGGATACACATCAAATAATTCAAAGTACACTCTTTAGAGAAATGGAACCAAGAAAGGGACATATATAATTGAATATAGAAGAAGACACAGAAGACGGTAGACCTTTCTGCATCTTCATTTCTTTTCTTACAATTTCGTTTCATTCTTTTTCCTATGTTAGTAGCGGTCACTGAAACAAATGAAAAAAAAATGTATCAGTTTTAAGTATATAGGTGGTAGTTTCATCTAATTCTGGAAAGTGTTAGTGTTTTATAATGTTGATTGATATTCATGAATAATAAATAGCAATCTAAAATAAAACCTCGAACCAGAGAGAATGATGTTCTCGAGTCTTTTCATTTCATTTTTAGTGACAAGACATGATATGTCGCCTCCATTGGTTCTAATGAGAACATATCTTCAGAATTTTCTTTTCAATTCAATAAATACCTTCCTTTCTCTTCCAAGTGTCCATTAAACTGTATTATCCAGTTCACGAGAAAACGATTGTGTTAATGTTTTTCACTCTTTATGATAGCACCATAAATGACAGTAAAAATATGCAGGCATGGCTGTCTCATTTACTGGCCATAGGCCCGTAGCTTATGTGTAACACACTACTTTGAGATATTTAATGTACCAAAGAGTTTACATATCAAACTCTATTCCTTGATTTGAGAGTAATGGTGTTGCCATATTCCAATGAGAACAAATGTATGAGGAAGTTTAGGGTGTAGGTGTATTGAATTTGGGTTAATTATGGGCTTCCAATTAAAAACCAATAAGCAATTAGTGGATTAGCCATAATTCTTTATATATCACTTAATTATTTATCCAACTTCCAATGTGGGACTTAATTTGTATCCCAACAATCTCCCCTTCAAACTAAGGACCACATACATTCCTCGATAAGCCCATCACGGACTCTCACTCTCGGGTTAACCCCTCATGGGCCCCAGGGTTAGCCCTTCACAGGCTCCCATCATTCACTAAGAGACATGTATATATCCACTCATTTTCTAGGTCCACAAACTCTTAGACTCTGATACCATGTTGAATTTGGGTTAATTTTGGGATTCCAACTAAAAACCAATTGGCAATTAGTGGATTAGCTCTAAACTTTTATATATCACTTAATTATTTCTCCAACTTCCAATGTGGGACTTAGTTTGTATCCCAACAAGGTGAACACATTTTGGAACGTTGAAGAAGTGAAGATAGAGCTGATGAAGATGCAACAAAGGTCTCAGTTAGATCTTCCTAAAGGAGGGTATTTCTTTATACACAAAGAGAGAGTATTAGATGAGAAGAAGTCATTCCATCTGGAACCGTATTGATCACGGAGCTACAGCTCTGATTTCTTTCCCTGGAAATTTTAGCGGCAATGACCGTACAGACATGACACATGAGGATCGAATGTTTGGTCAATACTCGAGCTTAACTATGTGCAGTCTCCTCTTTCCCTAATAGCATTTTCAGATATTTCTTCAAATTTTCTTGCTTTGTTCGAAGTTTGTTTTATTAGTTTCACAGTTTTCTGAAACATATGCTGTAAAATGTAATTACCGATATTTAGGTGTGTGGTGTACATTATGTTTATAACGTACTTTCATGAAGTAACTACACATGATATTTACAGATGAATTCTCTTAATTCTCCGATACACCTTTAACTATTTATTTAGGATTATTTAGAATATTTACAGATGCGTTAACAACATCTCAAGCATAAAATAAAAATATTTAGGATTACTTCTAAAACATTTACCCTAATTTATTTTAAATGATTTTAAAAATGTTAGAATGTTATATTATGATCACAACATAAAAAAAAAACAAAAACGAATCTATTGTAAACATCAATATCTATTTTACATACAATAAAACCATAAAATGTAACTACCTATTAAAATTATATAACACTATTAATGATACAAATAGACAATCTAATAAAAGAAAAAAAAAACAGAAAATAACATATATTTAAAAGACAAACACATCACAAATAAGGTATTAGTATTCATGAAACCCAAAAAAGTGTCAGTATTATTAACCAAAATATAACTACAACCTAAATATAAAAACTAAAATGCAAAAAAAAAAAGAAAAAAACCCGTAAAATAATACAAATAAACCCAGCGCGTGGAAAAAGGACATTGAAGTTGTGTATGCTGCATACTGTAAGAATAATAATATTCTTATATGTGACCTATGTGTTTTTTCGGTTTAGTATAAAGATCAAGTTCATATAAGAATTTTCTAATATAAAAGACGATACCAGTGATGGATTGGTTTCGATTAATGTCATTAGAGTTTGAGTGTATTGATAACTCTCTTCCCTTACTTTATACATCATATCTTTCTTTATGGTTTATACATATAGTAAATGTAATTATGTTACATGACTATATTAATTAAATGAAAATGTGGTTACTTAACGGAAAGCTGTGACTATCATGTGACCTTTACGAAAGGACATGTTCTTGTTCTGTTGTTATATAAATATGACAACACAAGTGTTGTTGATCAATTAAGAGAAGAAACACAATACATAAATAACTGTCGCTAAGTGGTCGTAACCGTGAGAGAAGAAGGACTTGATTCCTTGTCCATCAAAGGAATCATTAAAAGAAAAGAGAAAGGGAAGAAGAACATCAATTGAAGCACATATTCATGGCAAATCATGAAAGCATGGATCAAGGTTAGTATCAATTTCTTCTTTTCTAAGAAACTGTTTTGGTTGAATTAAATTCAAATCTAGAATCCATAAATGTAGAATTTACGTTTGGTATCAGAGCCAAACTAGATTTGTTTAATTCACAAAATTTGATTAGAGAAAGTTACGGTTTTAATCATGTTGAAAGGATTACGTAACGTAACGACATTTAGTTTACGTAAGATGCATGAGTGTTTGTTTAATGTTCTGGGAATTATCCATGGAGAATGTTAATCAAACGTACGGTATGCATGAACATAATCGTGTAACTGAAAATGTTTGCCGCTTTATTTATAGTATAATTATAGAAGAATTGCTTTGCTAGTTCCTGGAAATTAAATGAATAAATCTGGGTTATGAAATTGTGCGGTACTGATTGTCAGTTATGATTGATTAGTTTGTTTTGAAGGAACGTAATTTGTGTAAGAAACGATCCCATGAACCGGTGTGAACCAGTGTTTGATTGATTTTTATTTTCTAAAATTTTGTTATTCAATTGCATGAACGTGTGCATTCATGAACGTACGCAATTGATTAAATAATGATAATAAATCGTATATGCATAAAGATTTGTAGTCTGTACATAATTAATTACTTTCGATTATGTAATTCGTGTGTATATGTGACGTAGGGAAATATAGAAAATTTTGTTGGTTTAACTGGTGGTTATTTTTAAAAAAAATTTTATGATTAGTTTTACCATAGAATTATTGAGTATATTAGGTGTTAGTACATAAATTCGCTTTCGCTGTTATATATAAAAGTAGTTATGGTATGAAACATTAACATAATTAGATTTTATATGTTTAATGTTTATTTTGTTTATAATATGTTAGTCACCAAAGTGGCTTTATTATTTACATATAATCATTAAACAATTTGAAATAAAATAAATAACAATTGATAATGATTAAAGAGATGCTTTAAATGACATGAAAGTTTGACTGATCAATTTCTTTTACTATGTATATGCTAGGAGATCACTCAAAGGTGGATCATTGAATATATAAAGTAATATGAAAAGGATTAGTTAGTTTTTTACTAAAGTCAATAGTATGTAACCCCAAGGTCATATATCTGATTGATTTGTGTATGATTTGGCTAATCATAAAAGTATACAATTTAAGCATCATTGAAAGTGTTTATATTTAAGTATTGCCCAAAGGTTATTTAAATATATACTATAAAGTTTTCTACTGCTTATGAGTCTGATTTAGAAAACTGCATAGCACTAATGAGTAAGCTTGTATTAATGTTTGCAGCTTCATCAAATTTGTTTGCATCTGTTAACTCTGTCGTGAAGTTTAATGGGCTGAATTATGGAGAGTGGTCTGAACAGATCCGGTTTTCACTGGGTGTAATGGCATTGGACTCTCCAATACTGACAGATGAGGAACCTTCAGCCATTACAGGAGAGAACTCTGAATCTGAAAAATCTCGGTATGAGAGATGGGAGCGATCTAACAGGCTGAGCTTGAACCTCATGAGAATGACGATGGCAGAAAGTATTAAGCCATCCATGCCTACGACAGAGAAAGCTACGGAGTTCTTACAGAAAATTAAGGAGTGTTCACAATCGGATTTGGCTGACAAGTCAATTGTAGAGAGCTTAATGAAAGAGCTAACTATAAGAAAGTTTGACTGGTCACAGCCAATCCATGATCATGTTACACACATGTCTAACTTGGCAGCAAAGCTAACAACATTGGGAATGGAAGTGCATGAACAATTCTTGGTTCAATTCATCATGAACTCACTGCCTTTTGAGTTTAGCCAGTTCCAGGTGAACTACAACATCATTAAAGAGAAATGGAACTTTAAGGAATTAAAGGCTATGTTGGTTCAAGAGGAAGGGAGATTAAAGAAGATGAATACTCATCATGCCAATGTCATAGGTTTTGGCAGTGGCATTAGCAACAAAGGCAAACCGAGTAAGAAGGACAAAAGGAAGAATAAGGATTTCATAAAAGGACCTGAAGGAAAAATCCAAAAAATAAGGAAATATAAAAACTTCAATATGAAAAATCAAAATATATTTAGAGAATTCAAAATAAAATAGGAATATGGTATAAATATGAACAGCCATTTAAAAAAACTAAGTCGAGTAAAAATGACATTAATCAAATTAATAAATAATCGTACATCATATACTGGTAAATAAATACCAACCGAATTAAACTATTTATAAATAAACATATATAATAACTTACTATATATACAGTATACCATTTGTATGTTTGTAAGAAACTTTATAATACTCCATTTCACAGTAAATATTACCGAATAGCATAATTAAAAAAAATATTATAACCAAAATAGGTTGGTACAAAAAACCAAAAAAATAATGTAATAGAGGTGATACACGGAAATTATTACAAAAATATACAAAATATGTTTGATCGTACTAAAACAATTAAAAATTAGATTAAAAACTTACACAATACATATATACAAATAAATAAAAAATAATATATATTATTCAAAAATCATTCAAAACTCTTGGAAAAATAACAAGATCAGGGAAATACATTGTTACCTATCCAAATCGATTTCCAGCCACAGACAACTATACATCGCACTATAGAGAGTCAACGCATAAAAATAGACAAAATAAATAAACCTTAACACTGAAAATAGTAAAGATTACATAAAAACAAAACAAACAAAATAAATCAGAAAATAGGAAAAAACAAAATGCTTTAATAAATATAAATTACAAAAATAAAAAGTTGACGAACAACATGCCTCACGTTCATTTAATTTATAATAAATATTATAACAATAAATTTTCAAAAGAGATAAAGTAATGTATTTTTACTTTTACGATTTAAAAAAACAAACTAACTAACAAAAGCAACTTAATCCACATATAGATAAATTTACAAAAAAAGTAAATAGATTACATAACAGAACAATTGTGATCCTACGGTAGGGAGATAAAATAAATAACAATAATAACAGAGTGGAAAACCTCCAAAAAGAGAAAAAATAATCTATATAAATACAATTGTAAAGTTTCAAAACATAAAACTGTCATTAAGTAAAAATAATAATTTAGGCCAAACATAAACAAACACCTTAGAAGAAGATAAAACAAACAGATTCAAAAAAGAATTGAAATACTAAAAAAGCACAGGAAAGTTTTACTACGGAAAAACAAAAGTCAAGAGAAATTAATTGCATAAATGAATATTAACACTTATAAACAATAAAAAATACACAGAAAAAACCAATTAAAAAAAAATCACACAAAATACAAAATTTAGAATCACATATTTAACACATAAAATTTTAACAAATAGTAATAAATTAAAACAACTCCGCGCATGCGCGCAGGGTGGTGCTGATCATCTAGTAAAACCTAATTGGATAATTTATGACTTTTAAAATTTAGATTTTTATAAAGTCTCTACAGTCTTTAAAGTTAATTTGACAAGCACATCCATAATACTTAATACTTAAAACTTTGGCTGTTATTTTAAATATTAATATTTTTGTTAAAAAAACTAAAAAATATGATCTAACTATCAATTAATCATAATTTTAAGAGAAGAAAAAATTGAAGTATAGGTCTGATAAAATAAAATTATTTTAAAATAAGAGTTTGCTAACAAATTTAGGAGATATGTTTTGAAAAAGATATCAAAATTTGTTTGGCATAATTTTATGTGATATCAAAATTAGTGTGGTAAAATTCTTAATTAATTGAAAAACAAAATATGAACTTTTGTTTTCTTACGTTAATCCACTCTCTATAGTCACAATAATAGGCTTTTAGAAAAATCTGAAAAAAAAGTACAAAAAAAACTGACTTTAAAAGCTGTGAAATTAATTAGTAGTTAAAGCCTGATTGGTTAATTAATGACTGTAAAAGCTTTAGAAATTGTAAAAGTCTTAACAGCCTAATCCCCAATCAAGGCCATAGTTAATTAGGTATCTAATAAACAACAAGCGGTCATTAATTTAAATACTAAATCTATAAACTTTTGCTAAAAAAACTTTCAAATTCTTCATTAATCTAAAAGTATAAAAGTATACAATTTTTTTTACATTGTGTCGTTTTAATTAGGAAAAATTCCATATTAATACACTACTTTTATTTAAATTAAAAATTTAATACACCAACCTTTCTTATATCCAACTTAATACATCAATTTAATTATTTTTCCATAAAAATACATCAACTTTTCAATTGTATACATTTTACACCATATATTTAACGGTAAGATAACTTTGCCATTTTTTAATTCGAAAATAATAATATTTCAAATAATAAAAATAGAAATTTATAAAAATACAGAAAAATTCAAAAAAATCTGAAACCCCAAAAAATTAAGATTTTCTAAAAAATCAAAGATTTCAGAAATTAACATTTAAATTTTAAAATTTTAATTATTTTTATATATCTATTTTTGATGTAAAATCAAAGAATTTAAGAGAAAAATAGGTACCATGAAAAATAGAGTGTCATCTATGGAACTAAATTGTGGGGGGAGGGGGGGAGATGTCATATGTTGGAATAAACAACGAAATAGTTAATACTTTCTGCAATTAATTTACTTTTTTTTATCTTAAATTCCTTAACTGTTTATATCATAAATGAAAACAAGGATACAAATTTACTTTTAATCTGAAATTTTATATCTAAATTTCTAAATATAATAGATTTTAATTACTAAAAAAATTAGATTTTTTTTTAAAAAAAGAATTGGTGTGTTTTAGTTTAATCTTAAATCTTGATTTATCATTCATATAGGTTGAAATCTATTAATACTAGTTCATATGTTGAAAAAAAAATTTTAACTAAATTTTTTTACTAAATAACTAGTATAATATTAATTTTTAATTATACATCATTGAGAAAGGTTTGAAATAGATAAAATACTATTTTATAGTTTAATTATTTTTCAAAAACTAATTAACTGTTATTTTTATCTTAAATTATTTTATTTTACATCAAAAATAGAATTATAAAAATTATATATAATTTTAACTCTAAATTTATAATCATTAGATATTTAAAATAGAAATTGGAACTTTTGGAGTTTTTCTAGATTTAATTTTGAATTTCATTATATTTCTGTAAATTTTCTATTTTTATTATTTAAATATTATTATTTTTGAATTAAAAATAAAAACTTAAAAGAAGTTAACTTAACGTTAAATATGTGACGTAAGAAAGGTAAATTGAAAAGCTGATGCATTTTTATGGAAAAATGATTAATTTGATGTATTAAGTTGGATATAAGAAAAGTTGGTGTATTAAATTTCTAATTTAAATAAAAGTGGTGTATTAAAACATAACAAAAACATAAAACTCTCAAATGGACTTTTAATTTTTATTTTTGAGAAAATGTGTATGTTCAGTAACTAAATGACTATTTTATCTATATAATAATGATAATTTAACCAATTAAATAAGATATCTTTTTTATATAAATTCTGATCTCTATAACCGCAAAACTATTGTTTTTCTAAAATGCAACATAAATATGAAGTTTGTTGATTTAACAGATGTCTGGAAAAAAACACAACTAATGTTTCAAAAGAAAAAAGAAAGAAAAAACAAAAGATAACTACAGTTAAACCGAAAATTTAGAAAATGAGGGGTTAATAATTATATGTTTAAATCTGATGCCATGGTCATTATCATTGAGTATTCCATTTTTCTTTGCTCAAATAAAAAGAGGAATTAACTGGCTTTTATTTCATAAAATCCTAAAGTCCAGACGAAAATATTATAGATTGCGTTAATATGAGAGAGCAGCCTGCTTTCGATTATCCCGTTTTGCAGAATCATGATATTACGGTACATTTAGCTCTTCATTTATTAATTGTATGTTTAGTTAAAATTGGATTTTAAGTTATTTTTAGGTGTTAATGTTTGTTATAAACTGATTTGTTAATTTTTATTTGAATAATAATTTTACGAAACTTATTTAGAAAAAAACTAATAAATCTTTTCTTTTATAATAATACAAAAAACACCAACAATTCTAAATATGATAAAATGTGAAAATCAAGTTCTTTGACAGATATAACACCTTTACGAAACCAAATGTCCTGAAAAGCCCTTTTCTAGACAAATAGTGAACGGTATTTGAGGATGGAAGTCACCCATAGACAAGAGGTAACACAATCCTTTCTTCTTCTTCTTCTATACAATTTAGTTTTCTAAAAAATTATGAATTAAATTGAACCAAACTGAAAGAATCATTAATTTGATTTTGACATAAATCTTTAACTGAAAGGTAAAAAATATCATATACTGAATCTTTCGAATCAAATCCTGAGTTTGTTTAACCAAAGTAAATTAAGAAATTTTATCTAAGCTAAAATTTTTTATTACAATTTAAGATTTACACAATTATTTTATGCAGTTGACTACAAATTAGCATTAGATCCTGTTAATTTTAACAGATATTAATATATATTTATTTTTTTTATAACATTTTGTCCATATCTACACTAAAAACTCGAACATAAACCAGAACAAACTTAAGATTGATTACAATTTAGAATCAATTTTCCTAAGACCAAAATATATAGAATCAACCTAAATATAAAAAACAAATATAGATGTATATGAAAATATATATTTTTTTTCTTAAATGTGATAACTTATTCATATATTGAAAATAACTTTGATATCTATTTTTGGAAATTTAATATGTTTATGGAACTTTGATAAGTTCACCAACGAAGGTAAATAGAACCAAAGCTACCATGAATGTACATCCAAAATTAGAACAAATTGATGAGTTTAGCTTGAGATAGATTTGACTCACCACTAGTTTTTATAAAAATAATGATCTTAACACCATTGAAGTTAGTTGGCAGGTTAGTTTGTGAAAAATGTGATTATTTTTGAAAATTTTATTTTGTGACTAATAATTATTTGTTATTAGACATTATTCATGCATTACATGAATTTCAAATTAATATAATAAAATATGTAACAGTTCGTATCTAAAATATGTAATTTCATGTTAGAACTTATTTTTAAACAAAATCTACATACAATGCATGAAAATGTATAGTATTAAATAAAGTACATTACAATTTGTTAATAAATATAAACAAAATATATGAAAAAACTAAGAAAAATATATGAAAAGCCAAGAAAAATATATAAGAAAAATATATGAAAAATAAGTCTTTTATCTTATAATATAAATGAAGTTAACTATATATTTTGAAAAGAAAAAAAACAGATATCAAAATGAAAGTGACACATGAAACTTTTACAAAAAAATAACTACAGTTAAACTGAAAACTTAGAAAAAATGATATTTTGGTAATTATATGGTTAAATCCGATGGCATCTTCATTATCATTAGGTATTCCTCTTTTCTTTTGTTCAAATAAAAAGAGTAATTAACTGGCTTTTATTTGATAAAATCCTAAAATCTAGACAAAAATATTATATATTTAGCTCTTCATTTATTAATGGTATGTTTAGTTGAAACTGATTTTAAGGTATTTTTTTTAGGTGTTAATGTTTATTATAAATTGATTTATTATTTTTTTGAATAATAATTTTATGAAACGTATGTTTTAGAAAACCCAATAATTGTTTTTAACAATAATACATAAGACACCAACAATTCTCCCAAATATGATAAAATATGAAACTCAAATTAGTTGACAAATAATGAAACGAAATGTCCTGAAAGACCACTTTCTTACAGGAAGTGAACGGTATTCGAGGATAGAAGTCACACGTGGACACGAGGTAAGTATACACAATCCTTTTTTTGTTCTATAAAAATATGATCTAATATGAATTAAGTTGGACCAAACTGAAAGAATTATTAATTTGAAATTGAAATAAATCTTTAATCGAAAGGTAGAAAATATCATATACTGATTTTTTTTAATCAAATCCTGATTTTATTTAACCATATTAAATTAAAATTTTTTGTTGAAGATAAATTGTTGATTACAATTTAAGATGTAAATAATTATGTAACTGACTAAAATTAGCTTTAGATCCTGTTAACTTTAACAGATATTAATATTTATTTATTTTATTATAATATATTGTCCCAATCTACATTAAACTCGAACATAAACCAGAACAAACTTAAGTTGATTTCAATTAGAAATCGACTAGAGACCAAAATATCTAGAATCAACAAAATATTAGTCTATATGAAAATAGATAATTTTTTTTGAATAATTTAAATTATTTATATATTGAAAATAACTTTGATATCTATTTTTGGAAATTAGGATTTTTATGGAACTTTGATAAGTTAATAATGAAGATAAATGGAACCAAAGCTGCCATGAATGTACATCCAAAGGTAGAACAAATTGATGAGTTTTTCTTGGGATAGACTCACCACAGGTTTTTATAAAAATAATGATCTTAACACCATCGAAGTTGGTTGGCAGGTTAGTGCATGTAATATAATTATTATTTTCAATTATTTTTTTGAAATAATAATGATTTGTTATAAAGCATTATTCATGCATTACATGAATTTAAAATAAATAAAATATGTAATTAGATTTCAGAAATTATTTTTTAAACAAAATTTATTAACAATTCATAGAAAATCTATAGTATTAAATAAAGTATCTTACAAACAAAAAAATTTAAAAATAATCAAAATATATTAAAAAGTAAGAAAAATATATGATAAAGGCAAGCAAAATATATGAAAAATAAGCAAAATAAAAAAAAATAAGTCTCTTATCTTATATAATAATATGAAGTTAACTATAGATTTAAAAAAAAACAGATATTAAAATAAAAGTGACATATGACACTTTCTCAAAGCTTGTGATTAAAAAATTTGACTATGTAATTTTATTTTAATATAAATATCTATATGAAAATTTACTTCTATTTTTTACTATTTTGTTATATAGGTTGGTGTTAAGATCAATATCATTATCTTTACATTGATCAGCCGAGGCCATCCCCAATTTTATTTGGATGATTAGCCGAGATTTTTCATTTTTTGGATGGTATGTATGTAATTGTAATTTATTTAGTTTTAGATTGACATTTTTATTAAGTATTGATATATAGTAATAGTACATATAAGTGCAAAATATATAATTAATAGAAGTAGTAATAGATTACAAAATACAAAAATTTTGATAACTACAAAAATAAAACATTTTGTTTCCTTTGACGATGATTAAAATAAAAATTATAAAAGTTGTTTTGTGAAAAATTAACAGGTTCGTTGAAGAACTACAGAAAACACGGAAAAAAAGGTAGAACTTGATTTTATTGATTAAGTAGTGAAAGTTGCAACAAGAGAGAATAAGTTATCAATCGATCTATGAACTAAGGTTATCGTCAAGTGATCGATTGCTTGTCTCTCTGGTTGTTTCTCTTGTTGCTTGATGATTCTGTTCAAGTCGACCTCTGTCGCTTACCCTAGATTCTATTAGAATCTTGAAATATATCTTGTCTCCTTATTTGGTAAGGTTTATCTTTAATTAAAAATGTGTTTATCAAGTACCTTTTTTTCTGATTCGATGAGTTTAACTCTTTATTCATGCTTATCAAATCTAGCCACGTGGATCTAGCTTCTCGAATCTCGCATTAGGAATCTTTTCATGCGAGTCTTGCCTTGTTTGGCGAGTCTTCCCTTTCCTTATTTATAAAGGTTACCTCGTTGAATCCACACCGTTGAATGCAAGACGTACAATCTACGGCTAGCATTGCTCGTCGATAAACCTAAGTTAAAATTATCCCAAAAAAAAATCAATCATAAACCAAAAAAAATATTAAAGCATTTTTCCAATTAAAAAATCATAAACCCCAAAAATATATAGAAATACTCACATTTACATAAATGATTCAAATCTCTCATAATTTCTCATTAAACACAATAACACAAACAAAAATAATATTAGGTATACTATATAGTATTTTAGTTTAATTTAAATAATTTTTTAAGGTTAACCTGTATATACTAATACGGTTATCATCTTTCACGTATATAATATTTAGTCATGCATCATTCATGATTTAATTATCTTATTTTACTATATATATTATTATTATTTTATTATTTTGTGTGAGATTATGTGTTAGTGATTTGTATTTTCATGAAAAAATGTTTTTACTATATTTTATGATAATCATTATTATATTTATCTATATTCAGTACTTACATTTTGTTTTAAATAATATAATATTAAAATTTTTTTTTAAATATTTTATTTATTTAAAGATATTACTTTCTGAATTTTAAAGTAATCTAAGTCAATTAAAAATTTACACGTGATATTAAGTTATGATTTTAAATATTTTTCATTGGTATATCACACAAATCCTTATCTAGTATAATATAACTTTATAGATTAAAATTTGCTAAATTAATATTTCAGTAGTCCAAATAATATTATCAAACATTAATTAAAGTTCTTTACGAATAGCCCAAAAGCATTATTTATTTTATAAAAGTTTTACTGTAGTAAGAAAGTGGTAGGTGAAAAGTGAAAACTTCCACATTAACTTTTATGACAAATAATTGATAAACACTATCCTAAACTTAATCGAGCAATTAGAACCATTTCTCTAATATAAACAATTTGGTTAGTTAAAAAAATTGGTTAGGTATATACCAAAAAGATTCTAAACAAAAATCGGAAATGAAAATGAGCTTTTTATAAAAGTACCTTCATATTACGAAAAAAAGAAAGGTACAAAACGGACACTAAATTGACGTAAAATATATCTCTATATTTAGCCAATCGTCATACCTCTTCACTACCAAATGAGGAAGGAGTTTGCAAACAAATATAACAGATGTAGAGATGATACATTTGTTCACATATGTGAACAAATGAGCACCCACCGTTTCACTTGTTTTTCCTATATTTATTGCACCAACAAAAAAAAACAAAAATGTATTAATTAACAAGTAAAAACCGTTTAAAATATACACATATATATCTCGAAGTTACAAGATTTGAGATAAAAAATAAAAGTTCAGACGCAATAACTCAAAAGCCATAATGAGGATGAATCCCAAAACCATAGTTACAAATATTCTTATCCTCCTCTTTTTACGAATCTCAAACTTTTCAATAGTTGTAAATTCTTTAGAAGCGTACCACAAGACAGACTACCGACCAGAGTTTAGAGTAAAGCCAAATACAGTTGTACGAATCGTCATCTCCAATGATCTGTTTGGTCTAAAAAATAAAGGAAACGCAGGTTTTGTATGCTCAGATGGTAATAAGGTATGGAGGAAAAGCAAACCAGGAGACCAGTACGTTGTGTTCCAATTCAAGTACGATGGAAAGAGGAGGCAGGCTGTTACGCATTGTCATCTCCGGTCGAATTTCGGATTTGTGAATTTTTCTGTTAATGTTAATCCGGACACATCTGCTCATTGTTATCCTAGCTACGTATGTGGTTACTCAGTTCAAAAAGATGGAGTTTATTACAAGCCTCAGGGGAAGCTTTATCGATGGCAGTGACGTTCACATATATATTTACATATTGATGATAATGTTGATGTGCGTTGAAACTTGCAAGTGTAATTATTTTAAGAAATAATTAATTTTGTGTATAAAACTTACTTACGTGGAAATAAAGTGTAATTATTTTAAAAATTTAATGATTTGCAACTTAAGTGGGAATAAAGTACCAAAATAGAGGATAGTTTGGTTAAAGTGAAAGAGCGAGAACCAGCATAATGAAGTACATAGAGTCAGAAAGTTAAGGTTTTTGCTAGCTCTTAGAGTCATCCAAAAGTTTTGGTACATGCATGTTTGCATGGCAAATCACCTCAACCAGAAAATAAACCATGTTATTTTTGTAAGAACAAATGTACAAAGTAAGCATATTTATATAGAGATGGAAATTATATATATATATATACTTTTCTGTTTCTTTTTATTTATTGTTTTGGAAGATAAAATTTATTTCAATTTGTTTGATGTTTTAAAAATTTATAAGTATATTTAATTTTATTGAAAACTTTGTAACCAATTATATTTGATGCTTCTCTTTAATAATTGGTTGAATTATTTTTATTTTTATTTGTTAAATGATACTTTCTAGAGAAAAATAAATGCCTTAATTTTTGTGATTTCACTTGAAACAACAAACATTTTGAAACCGAGGGAGTCTATGATATACAATAAGAATATTTTGAATCATCTAGGTATTAATTTATACATTCGTAATCATAATTTGAAAACACAATCTATATTAATATTGGCCAACAAGTTCACTCAAAAACTCTTTTGAGCTATGGATTTGTTGGTCTGATCGCAATGATCTTATTGGAGGGCTTGAGTCACGTATCAAAATATCAATGCAAAGTTAATAGACATGGAGAGAGTGTACAGATTAACTTTTCTTGTGTCAATTAGACGAAGTATATAGACTTTGCCGATAACCTGATTGTGATTGTGGATCAGTTGACTTCAATTCTTCTTAGGTTAAAGTAAACCAACCTCCGAAGAACATAATTTTTATTGTGGGGGGACCATCACTATGTTCCAACGTTGAGAATGTGAAATATGAATTTCAGTGTTATCCTTATACACCCTCACACGAGATCAACAAGATGGATGTTACGTGTTATTTGTTAAAGAAGATAACAAAGGGGATGATTGTATTCTATGATCAAATATAACAAGAGATAATTAATTTGGGAGTCTCTCACTTTCCCTTATAAACTTGATCAAAATACAATTGATAACTTTTCCTAATGATGTATAAACTTAGGCCAAAGACCGTTTCTAAGTTCAACTTTGATTATCTTTAATAGGTGTAAAGAATGTCAAGTGTTGAATTTTTAAGGATGACAAAGTGATACAATTTCGGATCATAGCATCGGGTCAGAACAAGAACGGATGGGGCTAGAATCAGAAGACGACGATCCATCCTAGCAAACCGAGTTTAGAAAGAAGATTCACCGTACTGATGGACCTGAGGATTCGATTGCTCCAGACAGATCACCCATGGGACGGGCTCGTTCGGAAGTTACACGAAATGGAGCCTCAGACAGCAGGACCGTTCGCACGAACAACCCGATACGACCTTACGGTCGTGGAATTCAGAAACCTCGACCTAACGACCACTTTTCTGACCAGACTCAAACTATTTACCGACCAAGTGGGTTCTCTGAAGGAATAGGTCATGACAGAATGCTCATGACTCGAGTCAGAATGATCGCGAAGCCCAGACATTGCACCGTACCGAATCCAACGACCATGATGCACTCGATCTTTCCACCGGGCCTTGGAGCAGATCTCGTGGTAAACGTCTTCAGTACACCATAGCTACACTTTTGGGTCGAGACTCCAACACCTTTGCCTGAACAGAATGCGAGCTACCAGGATCACTCACTCTTTGCTCCGTACCGGATGAAGTTTAGCCCGACGATGAACCTGAACACTTTCCAACCCGCTAAACTTCACCCGCATGCATTAATGACGATTCAGATTCCGATAAACCCATTTATCACTCTCCATGAAACTTAAAGCCTATCATGCACTCTTTTTCCTATGTCTTTGTGTTAATTATTTGCTTGCAAAACTAGTCTATTTAAACTCATTGTACGATTACATTTGAATCACCTTTGATATATTTTTAGTTCGAAAACCTTTGAAACTTAGTTTCTCTCTTTTGTTCTGCTTGAACATTTTGTTGTTTAGTGCGTCACATCCATACAATGCTCCTGATATATCATCTTGATGCGTCACATCCAAGGATATAGAAGGTTTCAGAATACCAGAGGACTTTCACATCCTTTGACCGTCTGATTTGATCCACCCTTGAACCTCGAGTACTAGTAGCCTCAACGGTTTCTTATCTTGCATTTTAACCGTGAATCAAGTGCAAAATTCTTTGGGAGATTGTATCACAAAGTCAAAAGAAAACCTTGATGGAAGGTCTTGGATACGGAAGCATTGGTATCTACTTGTAGAAACAGAGTTTCAATTAACGAAAGCAATGGATTTTATTATGCGGTGTGTAATCATGTGCCATAGGCAAGAGTTGCTAGGCAAACACAAAATTCACATATTGAGAAGGAAAATAATAGAGGTAACTCTCTCTTAGTGAATAAGTCTTTCTTTAAGAAAGCATCGTCAAATTCACTTCTCATCATCTTTATTTTTTATTTTCTGAAATTTCGTCTATTGATTTTGTAATTTTCACTTATCTCAAATATTATATTATCATTTTGAAATTTAAAGAAAAAATATTCTAATTTCATCGAAAAAAATCTTGATATATAACTGAGGCTACAATAGAACACAAGAAAACCTACGCTATGTGTCGAGCAACATGTGCGCACTTTCTAGACCTTTTGTCTCTCATCATTCTCTTGGACCGATAGCAATTAGCTTTGCTACGTTTTCTTGAGTATTGATATACTATTGCAGTATGCAAGGTCTCGTACGTATCATTACTTACGCCTATGAAACTGAACTTGTTTTCTAAGGTCAGGAAACTGTCCTTGAATTATTTTTTTCCATTCCCAAAGCTTTTATAAGCTGGTAACCCTTGCCACTGAATGTGCATTCCTCTTACCAGTGTGAAGATGTACTCTTATGTTTAAGATCTTCTCCGGAACTGCCTCTAGGATACCTTCCGCGATGAGTTATATATGGGGGAGAAATGGGATTGAGTGTAGAAGATTTTACAACAACATTAAGCCCGTAAGCAATTTCCTCAACCAAAACTTCCACCTCATATGACATTTGTAAAAACTCCCAAACATCAATACTATAATTAAATAAACTTAAAAAATATCTTAAATTAAAACAAAGTTTTCTATAAATAATTATAAGTAACAAGTATTATAAAATAACTTAAATCTAATTTAAATTAATTTATTCAAAAAGTTGTCTGTCCGTGAAATAAGATTTAACTAAAGGGGTAGATGTATTGGCCCATATATGTATTTTGTTGAAATGTTATAAGGTATACTTGGCCTACAAGATTGGATCGAAACTATTATGACAATATTTCCCATGGTCGGTGATTTTTGATCATCTAAATTAAAGACCTAACTGTAAGGTTTAAATCCTTAAAGGATGATAATGTACTTTAGAGGCTGGCGGAGGTAGAAGCTGCGACTGCACCATGGGTGGATCTTCTGGGACATCCACAGTGTCTGGTTCCCACAGAAGTTGATGATGGTCGGGTGGGTCCGTATATCCAATGGGCGTTGAAGAAGATAGGCCACACTGGTCTACTCACCATCATTGTCGTTGGCATACTGACAGGAGTCGCTCTTGATGTCCTGCGAGCAAACATGTTAATATCTTCCTATCTTAATTATTTTTTTTATTAATTAATTAATTTAAAGTTTTATATAAATAACCCCAACAAATTATTGATCTATAGAAGTTTTATTGTAGTAATAAGGTAGTAAGTGGTAGGTGAAAAGTGAAAACTTCAACATTAACTTTTGTGATAAGGTTTGATAAACACTATCCTAAACTTAAACGAGCAACAAGAACCGTTTATCTATTACAAAAAATTTGGTTACAGGTAAAAAAAATGGTTAGGCCCAAAAGATCCTAAACCAAAATAGGAAATGAAAATGAACTTTCTATAAAACTACCTTCATATTACGAATTAAAAGTAAGGTATAAAATGGAAACTAAATTTTTATATTTAGTCGATTGTTATGCCTCTTCACTACCAAATGAAGAAGGAGTTTGCAAACAAATATAACAAATGTAGAGATGATATATATGTGAACAATTGAGCACCTCTTGTTTCACTTGTTTTTCTCTATTTATTGC
>KE153547.1:94062-105749 GCA_000411075.1 Sisymbrium irio | reverse complement strand
GAGAGAAAACGTCTTCAGGTCGTGGAGTTAGCCGAAGGCTCGAATTTCCACCCGTCAGGTCGAATCTATATACGGCCATGCGGTCGAGTCAATCGGTACGTTCGGTTGGCTCAGCTTCAGGATGCACCGACATTTTGGATCGAGCAACCTCGGTTCCAATTGGAGCATTCGAGTTTTCTGGTCCCTTAACCCGGTCCATCCGGTCCTTGCCCCGTGTTTGCCCCATCGGATCAGCCCGTGCCCCATCCTCCATGCTATCAGCTGTGCTGGACGAAGAAGAACCCCGGTCATGGCCCGAGCTGCTACCTAGGTTCCTATCATTCCCTCCTTCTTCAAAAGGATTCGTCCACGAATCTGAAACATCGGGAACAAAAGGAGAAAGATGAGTAACATTAAAACTAGGAGAAATATCATACTTACCTTTTAGATCAAATTGGTAAGCATTCTTGTGCATCTTCTTAATGATCTTAAATGGGCCATCGATTCTGGGCATCAGTTTTGATATCCTCTCCACTGGAAAGCGTTCCTTTCTCAAGTGTATCCACACAAGATCTCCTGGCTCGTACGACACATCACGCCGGCTCTTGTTGGCGTACTCCTCATATGCCTTGGTTTTGGATTGAATGTTGGTTTTGGCCTGTTCATGCAGTCTTTTCACGATTTCTGCCTTCTTGCGTCCATCTGCACTAATCATTTCACTAACAGGTAATGGTAAAAGATCAAGTGGGGACAGCATATTAAAACCATAAACGACCTCAAATGGAGAATGCTTAGTCGTGGAATGCATAGAATGGTTATAAGCAAATTCCACATGAGGCAAGTTTTCTTCCCAAGTTTTAAGATTTTTTTTGACTAAAGACCTGAGTAAGGCAGACAGGGTGTGGTTCACTACTTCAGTCTGACCATCCGTTTGGGGGTGACAAGTAGTTGAAAACATAAGCTGAGTTCCTAGTCTAGCCCACAAAGTTTTCCAAAAGAAACTCAAAAACTTGGGGTCCCTATCCAACAATATGGTCCTAGGAATTCCATGAAGTCTAACTATTTCCCTAAATAATAAGTCAATTACATGCATGACATCATCAGATTTTTGACAAGAGACAAAGTGTGCCATTTTAGAAAATCTATCAACTACTACAAAAATGGAGTCTTTCCCGGTCCTAGATCTAGGCAGTCCTAACACAAAGTCCATAGATATATCGGTCCAGGGGTGAGACAGAATATGGAGTGGAGAGTACAAACCCTGAGGTTGAGCAGTTGACTTGGCTTTCTTGCACACAACACATCGGCTACAAATTCGTTCCACGTCCTTAGACAGGCCCAGCCAGAAGAAATGGTCATGCATGACCTCGTAAGTCTTCCTCTCTCCAAAGTGGCCCATCAATCCCCCTCTGTGAGCTTCCCTAACAAACTTTTCCCTGAGAGAGCATTGTGGAACACACAAGCGGTTATCAAAGAACAAGTATCCATTTACTTGGTAATATTTCTCAAATGCGGTTCGAACAGTCTTTTCAAAAGGTTCTTTAAAGTCCGGATCAACACAATACAATTCCTTCATGAATTCAACCCCAAGCAATTTAACCTCTAGAGTAGATAGAAGAGTGTACCTTCTAGATAGTGCATCGGCAACTACATTCTCCTTACCTTGCTTGTATTTGATCACGTAGGGAAAAGTTTCGATGAACTCCACCCACCTGGCATGTCGATTGTTCAGCTTATGTTGTCCTTTGAGATGCTTCAGTGACTCATGATCTGTGTGGATCACAAATTCCTTTGGCCAGAGGTAGTGTTGCCAAGTCTGAAGGGCCCGTACCAATGCATACAACTCCTTGTCGTATGTTGGATAGTTAAGTGTGGCTTCACCAAGCTTTTCACTTAAGTATGCCACTGGTTTTCCTTCCTACGTAAGAACAGCACCAATAAAAATACCTGAGGCATCGCATTCTGTCTCAAAAAATTTTAAAAAATCAGGAAGTATAAGAAGAGGAGCTTGAGTTAACTTCCTTTTTAGGGTTTGAAAGGCGTGTTCTTGCTATTTTCCCCATTTAAACCTAACGTTCTTCTTGACCACTTCAGTCAGTGGTGCAGCAATGGTGCTAAAGTCTTGGACGAACCGTCGGTAGAAGCCGGCCAGGCCGTGGAAAATTCGTACTTCACCAATCGTTTTTGGACTTGGACAATCGTTGATGGCCTTCACCTTCTCTTCATCAACCCCCAAGCCATCTGCGCCAAAACAAAACCTAAAAACACAAGGTTATCCATTCCAAAATAACACTTTTTAAGGTTGGCAAACAAGCATTCCTTTTTAAGCACTTCTAAAACCAATTTCAAGTCGTTCCTATGGTCAGATTGACTTTTACTATACATAAGGATATCATGTTAGTACACAACCACAAAATTTCCTATATAGACTCAAAATATGGTTCATCAAGCGCATGAAGGTACTAGGGGCATTGGTCAAGCCAAAAGGCATTACTAACCATTCATACAATCCTAGTTTAGTTTTGAAAGCAGTATTCCATTCATCACCCTCGTTCATCCTAATCTGGTGATAGTCACTTTTCAAATTTATCTTAGAAAACACAACGGAACCATGCAGTTCATCAAGCATGTCGTCTAACCTAGGAATTGGATGTCTATATTTTACCGTAATGTTGTTTATGGCACGACAGTCCACACACATGCGTCAAGACTCATCCTTCTTTGGTACCAAGAGAACCGGAACTGCATAGGGGCTGAGACTCTCACGGATATATCCTTTCTCCAGTAGCTCATTGATCTGCTTTTGAAGCTCCTTGGTCTCATCCGGATTGGTTCGGTAAGCGGGGCGATTCGGAAGACAAGCTCCGGGGACTAGATCAATCTGATGCTCGATCCCTCTGATCATTGGTAGTCCCTTTGGATTTTCTTCAGGAAATACGTCAGCAAAATCCTGCAAGAGTTGTTTCAAATCACTCGGAATTTTCGGTGCAAGATCAGAAGACACGTTTAAAGTTTCTTTATAAACAAGCAAAATAAAAGAAGGTTGTGAACACAAGGAGTGCTTAACCTGCTTAGACTTGATATAAAAATTGGACTTCTTACTGGTGGACGTGTCTGAATGCTTGGCCATTTCCTGGTTCTTTCTGAGCTGGACTTGGTCTTGATAGACTTCCAGTGGAGTCAAAGGAGCAAGCGTGACTTTTCTTCCTTTATGTTCAAAGGAATGCCGGTTTATGAATCCATCATGAATGGCCCGTATGTCAAACTACCAAGGTCGCCCAAGTAGTACGTGACTTGCGTCCATGGGAAAAATGTCACATAGGATTTCATCCTTGTATCGTCCAATGGATAATGGCACCAGCACCTGTTTCGTGACTTGTTGCTCTCCGGTTTCGTTAAGCCATTCCAGCTTGAAAGGCCGAGGATGTGGGCGTGTCTCTAATCCAAGTTTCCTGACAAGTTCAGCACTAGCTACGTTAGTGAAATTGCCTCCATCTATGATCAAACTACATACCTTGTCATTGATGAGGCATCGGGAATGAAACAGGTTTTCTCGTTGAGCTTTTCCTCTGGTTTGATCAATGTGCTTAATGATCACCTGGTGACTAACAGATGTCCTTGGGCCGGATACTCAACGTCGTCTTCGTCTGGATCTTTGTTAAAGACCGGTCCTGATTCTTCCAACTCGTCATCGGATCAATATCTCCATTGCCACGAATAATCATGACACGCTGGTTTGAACATTTGTTAGCAAAATGTCCCAATCCTTGACATTTGAAACAAATGATGTCCCTAGCTCTGCTCATGGATCAATACGAGGAGGAAAACTGTTAGTTTTAGCATCGGAAAGATTGGAAATGGGAACCTTACTTTTATCAGCCATTGGTGGTCGGGATGGAGTCTGGTACGAAGGCCTAGAAAAGGGTTTTCTCTTGACCTGTTGTTCCACCATGATGGCCTTATGGAGCATTTCCTCGATGCTTTCATATTCTTGAAGCTCCATGCGGTCCTGTTTTTCTCGGTTTAATCCACTAAGAAACATAACCATGGTAGCTTCAGGATCCTCACACGTATCAGCCTTGATCATTAGGACCTCCATTTCTTGATAGTAATCATCCACGCTTTTGGTTCCTTGGGTCAGACGTCTAAGCTTTTGATGCAGTTCTCTCAGATAATGGCTCGGAACAAACCGTTTGCGCATGAGGGTAGTCACCTCGTCCCAATCCGCGAGTGGTTCTTCACCTGACCTTCTCCTAGTGGTCACAAGTTGATCCCACCATGTTAGTGCATAACCGTAAAATTATGTGGCAGCAAGGTTTACCTTCTTTTGGTCTGAAAGGTTTTGACAGTCGAAGACAAGCTCATTTTTTCTCTCCCACTTAAGGAAAGCATCAGGATCATTGTTCCCATGGAAAGATGGGATTTTAAGCTTGAGTCCACCAATGTTGTCATCTGGCCTGCCTCGGGCTTCTCTATTGGCGAAAGGGTTGTCAGCGGTTCTACCCCGGATTGGTTGCCTTTTAGCTGGTCTCCTTCGGCTTTGTCCTGATGAAGAGCTTCCTTCATCTAAATACACCGATTTGGATTGTTTGCAGTTCCTCCTTGCCGGCCTTGTTTGTTGGTCTTCTTGGATCCAGTCCAGCCTTGCATGAATGTCCTCCATACCTAGATTCATAAAACGTTTAAGTTCACTAGTTAGTGCTCTTATTTGAATACTAGATATTCCTTATTGGTTGTTTCCAGATCCTTCTCCATCAGCGTCACCCATTGAATCCTTCCTGAAATAACTTTAACAAACAAAATTAGAGAAAAAGCTATCCTCTCTTGTGTTTAGTCCTCACCCACACATCTCACACAATTTTATTAGTGATTCACTCAGAGGAGTCTCAACAAGTTCGTGAAGGATCAATTCTTTCACAAGGTTACGATCAAGCCAACCAAACAACTCATTTTAAGAAGAAGTTTAAGAGATTTTTTTTTATCTAAATCCGCTTTAACTACTCCCAAACTGGATTTCTCCTCAGTTAGTGGGATTTCTCCTCCACCTGAAGAAGATGGAAGATGAAAAGATGATCAATTTAGAATTACCAAGCAAAAGTGGCTCTGATACCATGTGATGAACAGTCACCTAGGACATGTACTTTTTCTCGGTGATAATTTGATAGTTTGACGTGGAGTGAAGGGTCGCACTGAGGTTATGATGGAACCTCAGATATTCACGGTTCTTCTTCTTGTTCGGATATGACGCACCAAAGCCAAGGGAGAAGAGATTGATCTAGTTGGCTAAACGCACCAAGTAAATTAGAAAAGTGTTCTGTCAAAAACAAGAGAGGTTCTCTCAAATAACTTAGAAGAAAATTCGATTGATTGACTGAAAATAAGTTTGCGAATACAAATAGGAAGAAGAAGAAGAAATAAATGTGTTTTAGGAAAAACATGCATTGGAAAATAAAATGGAAGACTAGAAATTAAAAACAGGTCAAATAACTCTTCATTTCCACGTGGTTTGATGAAGTGGCCATTCGCCTACTATGAACCTGGACACGCTGAGNTTTTAGCATCGGAAAGATTGGAAATGGGAACCTTACTTTTATCAGCCATTGGTGGTCGGGATGGAGTCTGGTACGAAGGCCTAGAAAAGGGTTTTCTCTTGACCTGTTGTTCCACCATGATGGCCTTATGGAGCATTTCCTCGATGCTTTCATATTCTTGAAGCTCCATGCGGTCCTGTTTTTCTCGGTTTAATCCACTAAGAAACATAACCATGGTAGCTTCAGGATCCTCACACGTATCAGCCTTGATCATTAGGACCTCCATTTCTTGATAGTAATCATCCACGCTTTTGGTTCCTTGGGTCAGACGTCTAAGCTTTTGATGCAGTTCTCTCAGATAATGGCTCGGAACAAACCGTTTGCGCATGAGGGTAGTCACCTCGTCCCAATCCGCGAGTGGTTCTTCACCTGACCTTCTCCTAGTGGTCACAAGTTGATCCCACCATGTTAGTGCATAACCGTAAAATTATGTGGCAGCAAGGTTTACCTTCTTTTGGTCTGAAAGGTTTTGACAGTCGAAGACAAGCTCATTTTTTCTCTCCCACTTAAGGAAAGCATCAGGATCATTGTTCCCATGGAAAGATGGGATTTTAAGCTTGAGTCCACCAATGTTGTCATCTGGCCTGCCTCGGGCTTCTCTATTGGCGAAAGGGTTGTCAGCGGTTCTACCCCGGATTGGTTGCCTTTTAGCTGGTCTCCTTCGGCTTTGTCCTGATGAAGAGCTTCCTTCATCTAAATACACCGATTTGGATTGTTTGCAGTTCCTCCTTGCCGGCCTTGTTTGTTGGTCTTCTTGGATCCAGTCCAGCCTTGCATGAATGTCCTCCATACCTAGATTCATAAAACGTTTAAGTTCACTAGTTAGTGCTCTTATTTGAATACTAGATATTCCTTATTGGTTGTTTCCAGATCCTTCTCCATCAGCGTCACCCATTGAATCCTTCCTGAAATAACTTTAACAAACAAAATTAGAGAAAAAGCTATCCTCTCTTGTGTTTAGTCCTCACCCACACATCTCACACAATTTTATTAGTGATTCACTCAGAGGAGTCTCAACAAGTTCGTGAAGGATCAATTCTTTCACAAGGTTACGATCAAGCCAACCAAACAACTCATTTTAAGAAGAAGTTTAAGAGATTTTTTTTTATCTAAATCCGCTTTAACTACTCCCAAACTGGATTTCTCCTCAGTTAGTGGGATTTCTCCTCCACCTGAAGAAGATGGAAGATGAAAAGATGATCAATTTAGAATTACCAAGCAAAAGTGGCTCTGATACCATGTGATGAACAGTCACCTAGGACATGTACTTTTTCTCGGTGATAATTTGATAGTTTGACGTGGAGTGAAGGGTCGCACTGAGGTTATGATGGAACCTCAGATATTCACGGTTCTTCTTCTTGTTCGGATATGACGCACCAAAGCCAAGGGAGAAGAGATTGATCTAGTTGGCTAAACGCACCAAGTAAATTAGAAAAGTGTTCTGTCAAAAACAAGAGAGGTTCTCTCAAATAACTTAGAAGAAAATTCGATTGATTGACTGAAAATAAGTTTGCGAATACAAATAGGAAGAAGAAGAAGAAATAAATGTGTTTTAGGAAAAACATGCATTGGAAAATAAAATGGAAGACTAGAAATTAAAAACAGGTCAAATAACTCTTCATTTCCACGTGGTTTGATGAAGTGGCCATTCGCCTACTATGAACCTGGACACGCTGAGTTTGGCCTGTACTGTTCCAACCTTTGCACCATGCACACGATCGGAAGATCGGGTAAAAACTTATCCATCCGTGCCAAGTCTGAAAGCTCACGTTCGATCTCCTTCTTAAGTCCCAGTAGTCTTGTCTAGAACTTTTTCCCGGAGGAAAAGTCGATCAAGTCGTGAAAATATTCTCCTTGGAAGTTTATCCCGACGCTGCAGTACATGTCCTGGGTACAAAGTGAGCCATCATCGAGCACAAGAACTTCGGATCGAGCAAAGGCACTTCTACTCGGCCCATTCAATTCCTCTTGATAATTTGGTCATGAAAAAAGTCGTTTGGGTCGAGAGAAAACGTCTTCAGGTCGTGGAGTTAGCTGAAGGCTCAAATTTCCACCCGTCGGGTCGAATCTGTATACGGCCGTGCGGTCAGGTCGATCGGTTGGCTCAGCTTCAGGATGCACCGACATTTTGGATCAAGCAACCTCGGTTCCACTTGGAGCGTTCGACTTGTCTGGTCCCTTAACCCGGTCCATCCGGTCCTTGCCCCGTGTTTGCCCCATTGGATCGGCCCGTGCCCCATCCTCCATGCTATCGGTTGTGCCGGACGAAGAATAACCCCGGTCTTTGTCCGAGCTGCTACCCAGGTTCCTATCAAGGGAGGTATGGGTACTTATCTCGGACTACCAGAAAAGATTTGTGGCTCAAAGAAACATGTTTTCACCTTCGTACAAGATAGATTAAATAACAAGACTAATACCTGGTCGGGTAAGCTACTCTCAAAATGAGGAAAAGAAATCCAGATTAAGTATGTGGCATAAGTCATTCCGACATATGTCATGTCGTGCTTCCTGTTACCAAAAGGGATGACTGATAATTTGACGAGCGCCATTGCGAGATTTTGGTGGAGTACTCGGAATAATAACAGAGGCATACATTGGATTGCTTGGGACAAAATTTGAAACCCACAAGAAGAAGGTGGGTTGGGATTCCGGGACCTCCAGAATTTTAATTTAGCATTACTCGGAAAACAGCTTTGGCGTCTCATTAAGTACCCCGACTCACTTTTGTTGGCACGAGTTCTTAAAGGTTGGTATTACAGGAAATCAAACCCTTTGGAGACATGAACTGAAAACTCCCCATCTTTTGGCTGGAGGAGTATGTTGGCGGCAAAACCTTTGTTACAAGCAGGACGACGACGTACGATTGGATCGGGATCAGAAACGAAAGTATGGAGCGATAATTGGATTCCCACAATCCCGGCAAGGCCAGCATTAGATGATAGATGTTTTTGGGATCCAGGACTACACATCCATCACCTCATTAAGTTTGACTCGAAGGAATGGAACAATGAGCTTCTACATGCTTTTATAGCAGCAGAGGACATTCCAAGAATTTTAAGCATTAGACCTAGCTGGAAAATTGTTACGACAGTGTCTCCTGGGAATACACGAAATCAGGATTATACTCCGTAAGATCAGGCTACGAGGTTGCTCTGAGCATGAATAGGAACCCAGAGTACATGGCTGTTATAGAACCGAGTATAACTTCTTTGAAAAAAACAACCCTTGAAATTAAAGACCACAAGGAAAATCAAACACTTTATATGACAAGCATTGTCGGGTTGCGTAGCAACGGCAAGCAGATTGACTGATCGACATTATGGCAATGATAGAGGATGCCCACGATGTGGGGCAGAGGATGATACCAATAATCACCTCATTTTCGAATGTCCACAAGCTATGCAAAGCTGGGCGTTATCCCCTATCCCTTCTCCTCCAGGAATATTCCCAAGTACATCGCTTTTCTATAATCTCATCGCTTTTCTGTAATCTCGACTATCTCTTCTGGAGAGCAAAAGAGAGAGCAGTACAGGAAGATAAAATAGCCATATTCTCATGCTGATATGGTATATTTGGAAAGCTCGAAACGAAAAAGTTTTTAAAGGAAAGAGATCTCCCCGGCAGCCACCGTGCAATTAGCTACAGATGAAACAGAAAGCTGGCTGCTTTCACAAATTACAGAAGAAACAAGAGACAGCACAGAAGAGACTGAAACAGAACAGACTTCAGCAGATACCGCAGTGGCTAGGTCATGATCCTAAACTATTTGTTTCAGCTTAGTTATGCTTAAGGTTACAACTCGATGTAAAAAAAAAAATACAAACTTCCGCCCTGCTAGTAGTTTAGAGTGTAACTTTATAACCAAACATGAATGATTAAATAATTAATAAAAAAAATTCCATCGTGTCCAAGATGTGAATGTTACTACCTAGTTCTTTAATATTTTGTAAGTCTATTGTCAGTTGTCACCCATGTCACTTTCAAGCATTAACGTCAAACCTAACCAACTTCCAGCACACTTGCTTGCCATAGACAGCCCCATATTCCAATTAGAGTCCTTGATAATTCCCGAAGTTATGCAAAGACATGGACTTGTTAATCCACAGTGTTCGTATATAGAGAATCAAATGAAACGTTGATTTAAGTGACAAAACCACATTACACTTATATGGTATAAAACTCTCATTGTCTCAACTCCTATTCATCTACACACTTTCTTCTGTTACACCTTTACTCAGGTTTTCTCCTCCCCCAGTCAGGTCATACTCTGTCTTGTTTCTTTTACTGCATGCAAGGAAAAAAAGTATCGCTTTGGTGTGTTCTGTTCACGGAAATACACATGCAACTGATCAGCACAGATCATGTAATATTTCCGTAATCTACTTAACAGCTAATCATTTATCGTTGATGTGTTAGTATTTTTATACTGTAAACTACACAAGGCTGATGAATATGATAACCAGACAAACCTCCTTAAAACTGAATTCACAAAAGAAGAAACTTCACTAACGAGAGAGTCTTTGAAATCTCGACCTATAAACATAAATCCAGAATCTCCATAATTTATCCAACTCACTCTCCATTAAACCTTAATCTCTCAACTAACTTATGTAAAGTTCTGTTATTAACCTGGCAAAGCTACAATTTCCTACACTACCCCTAAAGGTACTTGAATAGTCATACACTAGACTTACGAGAAAACCGATTCAAAAGTGCATTACCGCGATGAAATGCAACAACGCATAAAAAAAAAGGCTATAGCTTATAAAAAGAGGTTAAAAAGATGGGTACCCTATTGCATCTTCTTTATCTTATTGGTGGGTTTAGCAATAATCTTCTGTAATAATCTTTCGTCAATCTTCCTGTACTGTGTTTGAATCATTTGATGTGTTACAAATAGCTTCTCATCAATGTGATGCTGGTATCTCTCGTACAAAATGGGAACCACCATAGCAAAAACAATACCTGTCCATTGAAATCACATTAACTTCAAAAAAAGGTATTCTTCCCATTCTAGAATGTGTAAGGAAAACAAAAAGTACCCACCAACATAGAGTATTGTTAAGAAGTTTATGAAACTTCCAACCAATGATACTGTCCACAACACAACACTAACCTGCCACAACCCAATAGCAATATTCATTTTTTTACTTTTTTTTTTCAAAATTGTCTAACTAACTAACTAAATTGCAAAATCTAAGAAGCTATACCCGAAAGAGTAGTTTGGCGTTTCTTTTAACGTAAATCTCACGAGCAATTGAGAGAAGAGTGTTAATCAAGACTCTTAGAGGATCAGTAACCATAAGAACAGATGCTTCAGTGATTTCAAGATTAGGAAGTTCCGGCATAGGTCTAATCCAATACAAACAAACAACAAAAAATTGAGAAATATTAAGATTCAGAGAGTAATACAATGCCTTATTTAGTTATATTATTATGTTCTTGATTGAGTTGGACTGTTTGGATCAGACTCTCATATTCTAAGGAGAGAGATCAGTATCACTTATCTCTTCCAACAACTTTGGATTGTGAGATATATATTATCAAGATTCCAGAAAGAAACCGAAAATGAAGATGAATTAAGATTAACCTATTGAAGAGAATAGCAGATTTAGCCCAGAGGAAGAGTATAACGACGAGAAGTAGTTGAATGTTAGCAAGAAAGGGGAAGAAACTATATCCACATTTTTCGAAGAGGAACCATAACAGCGTAGCTGATCCGAGAAGGAGGAATCCTCCACGTCGATTCTTCCACGTAATCAAATCCACGACTGCAAAAATCATTGAAACAAAAGTTCCGATCAGAAAGTTGAGGCGGAGAAAATGTGAGAAAGATAGATAAAGAGAGAGAGGACCTGAGCCGTTACCGAAGGATTGATGAAGATGAGATTGTTCCATTGGCTCCGCGAGTTAGGAACCGGGAGGAAATTGGAGCGATCTCAAAACTGAGAGTCTCTTCTCTTGCTTTTTTCTTATTATTTATTTCAAAACTGTGTATTTGTTGTTCTTGGCACATAGTTTTTAATGTAACTAAAACTTTCGTCCCGTGGGGATTTGCTTAATTTACTTTAGAAAAATAAATTTATTGAAATATTTTATATTTATAATAATGAAAAC
>KE153547.1:80200-91927 GCA_000411075.1 Sisymbrium irio | reverse complement strand
AAAAAATAATATTCTTTTAAATTACAAAAATTTCATAATATAATATTATATTGATTTTTCGTTTTATAAAAGTTTATAGAATATTTTTTTTTTATATTTAAAATTAGAAGATTTCCTCATATTAAGTTATTTTTTGTTTCGTAGAAATTTATAAATAATTTCCTTTTTTATGTATTTTAATATGATTAATACAATTAAAAAATTAGAATTTTTTTTAAATTGTAATGATGATGTGGAAGAATACTATTGGTTGCTAAAAAATTTTAAATCATATGTGAACACTCTCAATGACATTTAGCCTCAACTTTTATATATTAATAGATTTAGTGTGAGCTCCTTTTTTGGGATTTGTTTCCTTTTTAAGAATCAATTAAATATTGAGATAAAAAGAGGTAAGAGATATGTTTCTTTTTCTTGACCAAAAAAAATACAGTATTTTTCTTTTTCTTTTTTTTGATACAGTATGTTTCATGTTCTGCTTTTAACCATTCTTAACGTTCTACGGTCTTTCACCTTTCTTGTTTCATTTATCTCCATTTTTAAAGAAACTGTAGGCTAGATAGCAATGAAACATAATTAATTTTTTTTTAAGTGTTAGAGGGTTGTTATTCGAATATACTCCATTTTAATTGATTTAGATTTCTGAATTTGTAAATTTTTGTAAAGTTTAATGATTTTAATTAATATTTGTAAATTCATAGGTTTTTCTTCAAAATTACTTTCTTTTACCAAACCTTTTGTTGTTTCTAAATACCAACTTTTCAGTACCCTTTTTAAAATAAAGTGGCAAAATCTGGTTATCTTAGGCTAATTAATTAACTCTTTAAAAAATCGATTACCCATCTTTTGCTGCGTACAAACCAGTTACACCTGCTCCCATTTCTTTCCTTACATATTCCTCTAATGTTGAAAAATGAAAACGAAAGAAACGTAACTTGCAAAGAGAGTTTTTAGAGTCATGTAACATGTAACATGACACAACCAAAGCTATTGAGCCTTCTCATAAAACCTCGATTTATTAAATATCGGACGTGGACGAGCTTCTACAACAGTCTCTTCTTCATTACCGTCGTCATCAGATGACACTGCTTCTCTAGGTTGCTTATCTTGTTCTTCAGGGTTTGTTTTTCTCTTCTTCTCCTGCTTCTTCTGCTTCTTTTTTTGACGTTTTAAACGCTTCTTTGATGTTTTTTCCTCGGCAGCTTTCAGTTTTTCTTCTCTTCTTATAGTAAATTCCGCCATCTGTAAACGCTTGTTGTAGTCAATATCCATCCTTGTGAGTCGGTCTTGTTCTCTTCGCCTCATTTGTCGGTACTGTAACAGAGAGGGATGCATCATTATCGCACAAGTTAAGATATGTCTAGTAATTAAGCAAAAGGATGTATAAAAGTTCTTTCTGTAAGCAAAACTAAGCTATGATCATAAAGCACTCAGCTATAATCAATAGAATTATAAGCAATAACCATTCATTAAAAAATAAATAAGAATTATAAGCAATAGCCAGCACGGATAAATCACTATAACCCACATGAGCCTCCCACATAGAATCAAGCTATATCAGATTTTTAACCACGCATGGCGACATAAGTGATTCGTCACAAAACTAAGAAAACGTCACAAAACAAAACACGACTTCACTAAGGAAATCAGATCCCTATCATACCAATCACACAGAGCTTCTTTTAATTCATTGAGCTATAGCTTGGAAACCAAACCCAACTATGCCTAAGAACAAAAGATGAATCAACCGATTGAGATTTTCAGTAACTGAAGTAGTTTTACCTAACTATGCCTTTTAGAAAAATGCAGCTTGCGGCCATTAAAAACCAAAACTACAACTTGCAGGGCCAAGCATCATTAAGAACTCATCTATAATCAATAGAACTAAAACGATACTCAGCACCGATTAATCACTACAACCCACATGTGCCTCCCATAGAGAACTACTCTCAGTTCAAGCGCTATCAGACTATAAACCAGGCATGGCGACAGTGTGATCCATCACACAACAAAGCAAACAATGTCAGAAAACAAAATGCAAGTCCACTAGGAAATTCAGATCTCTATCATATCACTTTTAATTGATTAAGCTATAGCTTGGAAACCACACCTAACTACGCGTAAAAACAAAAGATTAAGGTTTGTTTGCACATAAACCGGTTGAGATTTTCAGTAACTGAAGAAGTTTCCAGTTCTGGTCTTTGCAGTTTTCAATTCCACAAATTGAAATCCGTCACACCCCCTCAACGGCAAATCGACTAATTACTATCCACATGAGTATCCAGCATAGATTTACTCTCAGTTCGAGCTCTGTCAAACTATTAACTAAGAAAGACAACATTGTGATCAGTCACAAAACTTACAAAACAATGCAAAAAACACAATTCCACTAAGAAAAATTACGACTCCAATGATAAACTATGCCTACGACTAAGCCTCGTTCGCAAATAAACCGCCTGCAATTCTCAGTTCCAGAAAATCCAAAACACAAGTCCATTTAGAATCTTCTTATCTTTCTCATATGTACGACAAAGGACCTTAATATAATTGATTGAGATGAAACTAGTTCGATTCTATGTAATTGTCAGTTGAAAAAGCAAATCCACTACGCAAACACAGGTCCACTAAGAAAATTCAGATCCCCTATCATAGCCTATGGCACCAAACAAAAGACTAAAACTTGGAAACAACATCATAACTACGCTCAATTTTTCAGCGAGCAAAGAAGATTCACGTTCATTCTATGCAATTTCAATTGTACACAAGTCAACTACGAACAAGCAAGTCTCCTACGAACAATGGCACTAACCTTCAAAACCACACCTAAAAAAAGAGTAATATAATCCCTAATTTCCGAATTCTTCAGTCATTACAGAAAACTAATCTTGAAAACAGTCACAGCTCTTCAAACAAAGACTAAGAATCAAGATGTACCTGATGGAAATCGCCGGAACCAGAACCAGCGGAACTTCCGGAGGTATTACTAACACGAACAGGGACGTTCTCGAGGATTCTTCTGAGCTTTATCTCTAGATCTTCTTCGTCTTCTAGCATCACCGGCGGTTTATACTCCACGATGGAAGTAGATCCTCCTTGATCAGCCTTATTCGCCTCCATTAACGCTGACGCCGTCGTGGCGGCAACCACCAATCTTGTATCGCCTTGGTTAGGTTTTCCGGTCGACATTGTTTGCGTGTGTGCTCGTGAAAAAAAACCCTAATCCGGTGATAATTGGGGATTTCTTCTTTCTTGCGATTCCTCTCAGCCTCGACTTTGTGCTTTCAAGTGTGCTATCTGTTGGGCTCTTTTTGGGCTTGGGTGGGTTTGTTAATACTTTTCGGTATTTTGGATTAGGCCAGAAGTTCTGATACACTTGCAGTGTTATCTGTAGTTTTGATGTCTGATCATCTTATTCGTACTCTAGCTCATTTCAGGGGCTCTAATACAGGCTCAAACAATTTCGGCATGCTAAAACATACCAAACATGCTTTAATACCTGAACCTACCTGCCATTGACGAAAACGTGCTTTAACTATTGTTCTGTTAGTCAACATCGATTCTCTGTTAACGGATATAAGTCTGATGTCATGTCATCGGCCACAAAGTAACCAAAACCACGTCGTTTTAGTGTTGAAATTTGAAATTAAAACATCCAAACGAAACCGTTTTGATTAATGAAAACTTAAAAAAAAAAAAAAATAGTCTCATTGCCTTCTCCGTTTTGGTCTTCATAGTCAAGCATATTGTTGAATTGGAGATGTTCAATAGGCAGTGAAATCAAAATTGAAAAATTTTGTGGGTTAATCGTTTTTTGGGGCATCAAATTGAAGAAACTGCTGTTTTCTTCTACCTGTGAAGCCTAAAGATGAGGTAATTAGAAGATTTAGGATTTTTTATTTTCATATTGTTAAGTTAAAATTGTTTAATCAATGGTATCAATTTTTTTAATGGATAGTGGTTAAGTTAGTTGCAATTAAAGATTCTTCTAATCCTCTTATTATATATATTATATTTTGTATGTTTTCAGTGAAAATTCGGACATTTTGTTCATCGTTAATCATGGAGGAAAGTTAAAAAAACTAAAGGATGGTACAATGATTTACAACGGTGGCTCTGTGACAGAGCATGTAACTCAAGCGACTGCTTTGTATCATGGGTTACCTGTGAGCTTGTATCGTATGAGAATATGGTACAAGATTCCATACGAAAACTTGAGTGAGCTGAAGATCTTGTGTCATGGAATTGACAACATTAGTAGGATGTGTGAGGCGAGTAGATGGTGTAAAACCATGGAAATATATTTGGAGATTGATGACAAAAGTGAGGAAAATGCTGAGAATGAAAATGATGTAGGAGTGAAAAACACCAATGAGGAATCTCAAGAGCAAAAAGGTGAGGAAAATAATGGAGGATTGAGGAATGACAGTGAAGAATCTCGACAAAAAGGAAGAGAGGTTAGTGATGGAGGGGTTAGGATTGATAGTGAAGAATCTTGAAACCAAGTAAGAGAGGAGATGTGTGACATGGAAGCTTGTGTGGAACAAATTGTGACCACATTTGTTGACGAGGAAGAGAATGGTGACTACCAACGAACCCCTCCTACATCAGATGGTGAAGTAGAAAATAGTGAGAGGGTTAAGTATGATAGGTGGGTCAAAGGAAGTGGAGAACTCATAATTAGACAATTGTTTGAAAGCTCGACTGAGTTTAGAGAGGTTGTGTTGGAGTATGCCTTAAAAGAAGGTTGGAATATCCAATTCACGAGATGGGCAGCTAAAAAAACAGAGGCTAAGTGTGGTATTGAGAATTACAGCTGGAGAATATATTGCTCTTATGAGGAATCAATTTCTCAATAGATGGTTAAAACATTTGAAGATCAGCATACATGTCACAAAGATGGGTGTTGCAAAATTCTGTCTGAAAGAGTGATATGTGAAATGTTCATTAATGAGCTGAGAGAGGATCCTTCCCTCAAGCCTATAGCTATGCAACAATGTATCCATGACTGATACAATGTGGCCCCTTCTTTTGATCAATGTCGAAAGGCTAAGAAGAAAGCTTTGGATCTTATTGAAGAAGAATTTAATGAGCAATACAGAAGGATGAAAGACTATCGAGATGAACTTCTGCTGTAAATTTAGATAATAGTTTTTGTTTGGATTTCATAGTTTAGTTAATATTGAGAGATGAATTTCTTATGTACTTGTGTTGTGTTTTCAATCAGAACAAACTCCCGCTCCACAGTTGAGCTTCTGACCAGAATTGGCGACAATGGAAAAGAAGTGTTTGACTCGTTCTACATGTGTTTTGCTGGTCTACGCAAGTCATGGAAAGAGCATTGCCGACCAATCTTTGGAATCGATGGTTGCTTCTTGAAGTCTACTGAAAAAGGGAAAATCTTGGCAGCTGTTGGAAGAGATGCCAATAACCAAATTTACCCTTTTGCGTGGGCAGTTGTTCAGGTAGAGAACACCGATAATTGGATTTGGTTCATTAACCATTTGAAAAATGACTTGGATCTTAAAGATGGTGATGGATTCACTCTCATATCCGATAGACAAAAGGTAAGATTTGATCATATTGAATTGGTTTGATCATTTGAATTGGTTCATTGTTGTTATATATTGATAATTTGTCTATTTTGTAGGGGTTACTTAAGGCAGTGGACCAAGAACTACTCCGGATTGAACACCGAATGTGTGCAAGACACATTTATGGTAACATGAATAGGCTCATCCCAAAAAGTCTCGAATGAAAGGCTTGTTCTGAGAAGTTGTTGAGAGTTTCAATGAGGCTGATTATGAAGCAAGTTTGAAGAAAATGAAGGACTATAATGTGGTGTATGAGGCTTTTATGAGTAGGAACCCCAGAAACTGTAGCCAAGCTTACTTCGAGAAGACTTCCTGCTGTGAGGATGCTTTGAATAATTTTTCAGAGTCTTACAACAATGCTATTAACAAAGCACAATCAATGCCATTGATTCAAAGTTTGGAGACAATGCGGAGACAAGCGATGGTGAGGATTGAGCAGAGGAGGAATAAGACTAAGAAGCACATGAGCAAACATAGTATCAATGTTGGATTGTTAATCGCTGCAGAGGAAAAAGAAGTGAAGAAACTTAGGTCAGTCCCGAGTCGTCCTGGAGTCTATGAAGTTAAGGATAAAGGTTCGATTCATACAGTTAATATGAAGGAGAAAACATGTAAGTAGGAGGTGGGATTTGACAGGGATACCATGTTGTCATGTGCTGCGTGTTGTCTTCGATCATAAGAAGACATACAAGAAAGACAATTTGGTATCAAATTGGTATTTGACAAGTACTTGGCAGGCGCAATACATCTATTCAATTGAACCGATGAATGGAATGAAGTTCTGGAAAACCACTGAAGAATCAAGGATTGAGGTGCCTGAAAGACCAGTTTCAAAGGGTAGGAAAAAGAATCCAGAGAAGCGGATCAAAGGTATACACGAGTCACCAACTAAAGGCAAAAAGGTGACAAATCATGGGCTTACAATGCATTGCTACCTTTGTAGTATGGCAGGACATAATGCAAGTAAATGTCCAAATGTTGGAGTCTCTGGTAAGCCTAGGCCGCCAAAGAAAGCCAAGAAGACATCAAACGCAGAGGCTGAAGTAATGGGGACCCCTGAAGTAATAGAAGTCATATCCTCACTTGCTTTCTGACTTTCTCTTATCGCCCCTGACATTGCTTCCATCTTCTTTTCCAAACCATAAACCGATTCCTTAATGTCTTCTATCTCATTCTTAAATCCTTCCTTCATGTCTTCAATCTCCTCAACCATGGACTCATCAGTCCATTTGAACAAATGGAACTTATCCTTCATAAAATAATTTTCATATTCAATCTTTTAAACACATATAAATCGCACAATATGACGACAAAGATGCGAAAATAACACTAATATTTACCTTCTCAGATCCGTTTGGGCAACAGTGAAACAATCTCCCCGGATTATTTTCAGTGCCTCATACGAACTCGACGACAGCATTTTGCACTCAATCCTGCAAGTTATCCAACTAATGTCAATATGATTGATTTCGAAATTAAACACCAGATTTCATGTTTGTAAACAATTACACTCGGATTAACAAACCTGAATCCCCTGAAGATGTCATTGTCTTCCTCAAATCTCTAACCCTGATTTTTTCCCCAAATGTTACAAATGATCGTCGAAGAAGTCCTTCGAAGAAGAAGATGAAGTCTGATTTTTTTTTTGATTCTTCATTAATCAAAACGGCGTCGTTTTGATATTTAAAATTCAAACTTTGCACGCACAAAACGATGTCATTTTTGTTACTGTAGACACCGTGGCGGTTGACTCATCACCGGACTCATCACCGTTAACGGGTTGTAACTGTTGACTAACGGGAAACTGGTCAAAGCATGTTTTCAGCAATGGCAGGTAGGTTCAGGTATGGTTTGTCCGATTTGTTGTTTTTTGGGTATGTTTTAGTACACCAAAATTGTTTGGGCCTGTATTAGTGTCCCTGAAATGAGTTCGGGTACGAATAAGCCGATTTCTCGGGTAAATCTAGAATCTATTGGGTATTCATTTGGGTCGAATCGGTTTACAGATTTTGGATCTTTCCGGTAGATATATTGGTTCAATATAGGACCTGAAATTTTTTTGGCTCGGGTTTGGTCTCGTATATAGATCGGTTCTGGAATTTCAAATAAAAACCAAGATGGAACAAATTTGTTTGGTTTAGTTTGGTAGGACTTTTACCCAAAAACCAAAATTACCCAACATGTAAACTAAAACCAAGGTAGTTTTGGGTTATTTGAGGAAAAGAATAGTTTTTGATTAATAAATTTGTAATATATCTTTTGATAAATAAACGTATAACAAACATAAATTTGAAAAAATTGGTGATGTTTTTTTGGTTATTTGAGATCCGAATTTTAGATTAAAATAGGTTTGAACCAAAAATTGAATTAATTCTGTAAAAGGAACCATCTTACTAATATTATTTGCAAGGTACGTTTTTGAAAATGTTTGAAAAAATGTTTTAATTACGAAATATGCCATTGATATTTTAAATAAAGTTTGTTTGGAAAAAGATATTACAAAGGAAAAAAACGCGACAAAAAATCTGTGTCAACTCAATAGTGATTCGACCCACCCATTTGCGTTCGAATAAACACGCGGATCTTTGTGAGAATCTCATAATCACTTAAATCAGACCGTGTAGTAAACCAAAATCAATTAACCTGTCACTAAAAACCGATAAAATATATCAAAACAAATCGAATTAACTTACATAAAGCCAATAAATCAATTGAATAAACACAAAACAAAATACCAGCTTCATTCACATCGAAGTTGGTTGTCAACACAAAGCAAACTAATATATATTATTATTTTTTTGGTAATCAAACCAATAAACCAAACCACATGAAACCAATAAACCAATTCTAATTACGATAAACTACATTGTCGTTAAATTCCATTATTGAAGATCTATAACACGAATCAAACAAATAAATCCACCTTATCCCACGATTATAAATTATAATAGATTTTAATTCTACAAGACATAAGATCTAATATTTCCGAGTTATCTACTTACGTAAACTATCTAACCAATTAATTCCCAACTATATTTATATATTTTACGTACCTAAACTAAAATTCCAATTAATTACGAAATATATTTATATATTCATGAATCTCTAATTAGCTTTCAAAATCCCCCATATCTCTCTTAATTTTACCATAAAAATAACAATATATTGACTATTCCAGATTGTTTTATTTACATCATTAACTGCCCTAACAAATCCTATCCGAATATTTTTGAATATTTAAAATATCCAAAAAGTCTAATATACTTTTAATTATTTTCTCCAAATACCTAACTAATCAATTTCGAAAGTAAAGCCAACTAAACCACGATCCTAACCCTAATCTACATATTTATATATATGAACAAACAAACACAACCCACGATTCTTTATCAAGTAGACATAAACTGCAGCTTTCGAGTATGGCTCAGCCTCTACCATCACTCTTCTTGAATCTTTCAAACAGCATGGAAGGTTCAAGTAAAAAATGACACCTATTTATCACTAGCAAGCTTTCAAGCCATTTCTTATGGCAAAGAAAACCAGAGTTTGTGTGGTAAACTCTTCTCTTATAGTTTCTAATCATATTTTGAATTTTGTTATCATTCACTTGACATGTATTTATAACTATGTCTTCTCCTATAATTTTTAAACAGATATTCTTGGTTAAGTTGTTAATGTTGGTGAAATTACCTTCTTTGAATCGGCTAGTAAACCCACTAAAAAGATTGACTTCGAATTCAGAGATGCAGAGTAAGTCATTAAGAGTCAAGTTGTTTTTGGTTTATGATGCTAAATTAAATGTTAGCTGCTTACTGAGTACGGGGAATCTAATTCATTGAGTTTCTTTGCAGAGATTTCCGCATCAATTACATTCATTTGCTGAGAAGAAAACCGCAGAAGAAAACAATGGGTGTAGTTTTCAAAGAAATAATATTTCAGAATTTTTGAAGTGAAGGCTGCAATGTTTTTTGGTTCTTTGGTTTTTGTGTTAATTTCGGATTTTATCCTATTTTGAATTTTAAGTTTTAGACAAGAAACTTATAACTTAATTTTCTTACTAAAATCTAAAAAGCATGTATTCCTGAACAATGCACATCCCAATTTTAAGTAAAGGTTTTTGCCAGAATAATTTACCTTTTTTTTAAGCCAAAGTGAATCTTCTTCCATGTATGTAGTAGCCAAATTTGGACTTCAGCAGACAATTAAAAAAAAACAAACATAAGCAAATGATTTTTGGAGATAAAATAATAGTCAAACTGTAAGCAACAAATAATTGTTACCATACCATTGCTGGATTGGGACCCAGAAACCTTTTTAATTAGCTTCTTAGCACTTGCAGAGAACCAGGCACGACAGGTAAATTCTGCTTTGAATATCTGTAATCGTGAAAAAATCAGATGCAGGTGGCATGTTACGCTATATGCTTCTACAGTTTTAAAAACAACTGAAAAAGAGTCCCATGCTTGAAACTTTTGTCCCATAGCATGCAAAATAAATATGCATCGGACAAAAATCAACACAAAGGAAGAAGAACAAAGCATAAAGCTTTTTATATAAAGACGTTAAGTTGGAATCTCCGAAATGCAAATATCCACCCATTAATACAAAGAGAATCACACCACAAGACCACCGATACAAAAGAAATGGCAACTGAAACCAGGAAAGAATAAACTGGCTGCAAGCAAATGAGCAAACAAAATTGTTTGAACCTTATTTATATAATATGGGAGAAATTTGAGGGAGTATGTACCTATTGTGCCTAATGCGTCCAATGCTGTTCACTTGGAGTTTTTTTGTTAGTATAGCTAAAAGAACAACAACACCACAAAAGAACCAGACTTTGCTCCCCGCTTCTCCATCTGTCCAGGTAAAGACTTCAAAACATATTTGCATCGGGGACCGAGACTCAACCAAGAACGCATCCTCATCTTCCCCACCACTTTCATACCGCTACCTCTCCTCACAAAACTTTTTTGTTTCAGATGACATTCCGTGACAGTGACTGCCCAAACAGAGTCTTTTCAAAGATCAGATTAAGTCAAAACATATGAGACTGCCGCTTGAGGAATAACAAAAGAGCAAGTTTGAACGGAGCTCATGCGACAGAAATACCTTAAGGATGAACTTTCCACCGCGTAAGAAAGCCGAGATTTGATAGAGACGGAGCCACATCTTAGGAAAAGATAATGCAGATGAACGATGTGGTTGATAAGATGTTGAATTGACTTTAAGCTTCAGATTTTGGAGAATAAGAAGAAGAGGAACCCGATAGAAGATCAATCATACTCGATTTCCTCCTCCATTACAACATGCATATGAGATTTCAAAGGCACCAACTCAAAATGACGATATTTACCTCTCTGGAAATTTATTTTTGTTTGTTAGTAGTTATTAATTATTATACAACAAAAACAAAAAAATCCTTAACACACGTGTATACAATTAACACGTTTTAGATAAAGATTTGGGCCTAAATGCTGGGCTTATTATTTTGTTATAATTTTGGACTAAAACATTTGAATCAGAAATTATGTTGTTATATAATATAATTTATAATTCTATTTATTTATGTAATAGGATATAATGAAATTAAAAATATATTAAATCATAATTTAGTTTGTTATATAATTTAATATACTGATTGCGTAGTTTTGGGCTAATAATATTTTGAACAAAAAATTAGTTGGTTATATGATTTAATTTATAATTCTATTTATAAATGTATTAGTGTTGTAAATAAGAGAGATCTTTATGTAATGTGTTGTGTTATTCATAGACTTAGGCGTCTTCTTTATATAAGGATACAAGGCATAAGGAATAAGGAAAGAGTACAATTCCTAATCCAACTAGGAATAGGAAATATGTCTAAAGTCTAAGTCTATTAGGAAAAGGAGAACTTCCATTACGCCTAAGTGCTAATGGATCGGCCTTGGGTCAGACCGGGTTATGGGCGGACACTTATGGATTACAACACTCCCCCTTGAACGCCATAACCATTCAGAGTTCATAATACGCTTTGGATGTTGCCTCATTAAAACCTTTTCAGGAAAACCCAGTGGGACAAAACCGTGGATAAGGAAAAAGAGTACAACACGTATTACTCCCCCTGTTTGATGCCTCCCCAATGTATGAACTT
>KE153546.1:63302-77535 GCA_000411075.1 Sisymbrium irio | reverse complement strand
ATACACATTCGCGGCTGGCCTCGTGAATGGCCAAGATTTCAGTGTGATTGGATGATGTAGCCACGATGGTCTGCTTCATGGACCGCCAGGAGATTGCAGTTCCACCATGCATAAAGATATAACCTGTCTGAGACCAGGCATAGTGTGGATATGAAACGTAACCTGCATCAGCAAACCCAATCAAACCATCTTGATGTTGGTTAGTGTAAACCAGAGCCAAATATTTCATTCCTTGTAGGTAACGAAGAATGTGTTTAATCCCGTTCCAGTGCCTTTGGGTCGGGCATGAGCTGAATCTAGATAACAAATTTACGGCAAAACATATATCTGGCCTCGTGTGGCTCGCCAGATACATCAAAGCTCCGATGGCACTGGGATATGGCATTTCGGGACCAAGGACTTCTTCATCCTTCTTCTTTATACCAAATGGATATGTATCCAAATTCAGAGAGCTCACAACCATGGGGCTAAACAATGGGTAAGATTGGTCCATATAAAAACATTTGAACCTTTTCTGTATATGCCATTTGATGCACAAGGATTCCATTATTAATGTACTCAAGTTATAATCCCAAACAGAATTTGGTCTGTTTTAAATCTTTCATTTAAAATTTGTTTTTTAGATATTCAACCGTTTGGGTAGTCGCTCCAGAGGTTCCAAGTATGTTCAGGTCATCCACGTATACTGCAATTATCACAAAGCCTTTTTCAAACGTCTTTATGAAAATACATGGACTGATTGGATCATTCTTATAGTCCTGTTTTATTAGGTAATCACTTAACCTATTGTACCACCTCCGACCCGACTGTTTCAATCCATAAAGTGATTTGTCCAACTTTATACAACGTTGTTCTCGAGAACCTTTTGCCCCTTTTGGCAATTCAATACATTCTGGGAGTTTCATGTAAATTTCGTTATCCAGAGGACGATACAAATACACAGTTACTACATCCATTAACCGCAAGTCTAATTTCACTCTTATGGCCAGACTTATCAAGAATCTAAAAGTCATTGCATTCATGATAGGGGAGTATGTCTCCACATAATCTATTCCTGGTCTCTGTGAGAATCCTTGTGCTACAAGCCATGCTTTATATCTCACTATTTCACCTTTCTCATTTCTTTCCTCACAAATACCCATTTGTGTCCAACTGGTTTAATCATATAGCCAAACACTTTCTTTTCTTAAAAGTATTTAATTCCACGTTTCTTGCTTCTTTCCATTTGAGCCAATCTGGTCTCTGAGTGCACTCTACTATAAAAGTGGGTTCATGATCTTCATTCTCATACATTACATCAAGTGTTACATTGCATGCAAATATATCATCAATGTCGACATTCTTTCTATTCCATTGTATTCCAGACATGACATAATTTATTGAGATCACATTATTATCCAGACCATCAGTGCCTTGAGGTTCAGCGTCCCGACCTTCATTGTTAGACACATCAGACTTGTCAATGTCGATGGCTTCCTTAACCACAGTTTCATTCTTAGTACCTTTCTTAGTTTTCCGTGGGTTCTTATCTTTGGAACCAATTTGTCTACCTCGTTTCACATGTGCCTTAGACTCAGTAGCAACTTGTTTTTGTCCTTCCTAGACATCTATACAATTGGTGCATTACAAAATGGTATATATGATTCTGTCACTCTATTCGGGTCAGCAAAGATATCTGGCAATTGATTAGCTGGCTGTTGTAAATGTATTATCTTTTGGACTTCTAAGTCACAATGTTTAGTACAAGGATCTTGCCAAAAGAGAGATGATTGATTCCATGCTATTTCTTTTACCAGCTTATTTTCTCCCATTCCCAATGTTGGATAGTTGGACTCATCAAATGACAGTCTGCATACCTGGCCTTAAACATATCACCCGTGGTCGGCACAAGGTATCTAATAATAGTGGGATAATCATATCCATCATATATTCACATGCTCCTTTGACGTCCCATCTTTGTTTTATATGGTGGTGCAATTGGAACATAAACGACACATCCAAATGTCTATAGATGGGATATGTCTGGCTCATGACCCGTGAGTAATTGAGAAAGGGAATATCTAGTGGAATATACTCACTAGATGGCCTGATGCGAATTAGTTCAGCTACATGTAAAAGTGCATGACCCCAAGCTGAGACCAGGAGTTGTTTGGTATTCTCAATTTTTTAAATTTTTGTTGTTTGGTATTCCATTGGGTTTGATTTTTAGTTCTCTTAGAACTTTGAGAGAAAACCGTGGTGCGACAATTAAAATTCTTGAGTGAAACACTGAGTGATGAGATGAAACACTCAAGGGTTGTGTATCACTAACGTGTTTGCTAAGTGTTTCAGGTTTCATAATGTTTGATCTTCAAAAGAAAGATGGTAAGGAGGAAGTTCAACAAAAATTCCTTTCTAATATCATTCTCAAAATTTGTTGAACCTTTTAATGTGTTTGCTACTGTGCAGGATTCAGGCCACATGGAACTTTTCAGTCAGTTAGAAGTGCGGCAGTTTTGTGGTGAATTGGTAGAACAAGTGAACCACACCCTTAAGGCTGTCAGCAAGAACACGAAGGAGAACATCATCACCCGTGCCGTTGTTGTTGAACAAGCATCAGTCATCCGGGAAAATTCCAAAGGTAAAGCTGAAAATGAACTTGAAGAGTTCAGCGATTTTTCAGAATCTATACCTGTCTTTGATGAATATCATGATGAACCAGTGGAAACTAGGACACTTGATGAGGATCAAATTAATCCCTTCTTTGATAAAAATTAGTTTGTGCTTGAAAGCCAAGAGACTGGTCTGAAACTAACCTGTTGTGAACCGGTACACCCGAGTAGCTCTTGTTTTCTTTTGCAGAATGATAAAGATGACTCTGAAGAGCAATTCGGCTATCCAATACAAGGCCCACTCCTTGTAACCAGAAGGTCGCTAAGTGTACAGCCTAAGGCAAACAACCGAAAGCAAAGGGAGAATCTTTTTCATACTCAATGTTTGGTTAATCAAAGAGTGTGCTCTTTAATCATTGATGGAGGGAGTTGTACTATAGTTGCCAGTGAAATTCTTGTTAGGAAACTCGAGTTGGTACCCAAACTACATCTGCGACCCTTCAAATCGGAATGGTTGAATGAAGCTGGAGAGCTACATGTCAATGAACAGGTCACGGTTCCACTTACCATTGGCCGATATGAAGACGAGGTCCTTTGCAATGTTCTTTCTATGGACGCGATCCACTTACTATTAGAACGTCCATGGCAGTTTGATAAAAGGACCGTGCATGAAGGTTACACCAACCGACATTCTTTTGATCACAATGGGAAGAAAATTACTTTGGTCCCTCTAACTCCTTTGGAAGCTCACCAGGATCAGGTCCAGCTAAAGAAGAGCCATGACAAGTATCCATACCCATAAGAGCCAAAGGTATGACCCAGTAACTCTAACTTTCTTATCAAAGAGAAACAGGTTAGAAAGCCTTTGAATTCTCAGTAACCATTTATCTTATTTGTTTATAAAGAAAGACTAATGGCTTCTTCTGACCTTGCATTGGAGCTACCGAGTGATCTTAAAGATGTTTTGCAGGAATTCGCAGATGTGTTCCCAGATGAGAATCCAAAGGGCTTGCCACCAGTTAGGGGGAATAGAGCATCAAACCGAATTTGTCCTGGGTGCTTCACTTCCAAACTGGCCAGCCTACTGGACCAATCCCGCTGAAAAAAAGAGCTTCAGAAGCAGATCGGGGATTTTCTTGAGAAGAGCTATATCAGGGAAAGCTTAAGCCCTTGTGTTGTACCAGTCTTGCTTGGGCCAAATATGGAAGGCTCGTGAAGATTGTTCGTGGACTGCCGTGCCATCAAAAACATCACGGTAAAGTCATACACCCAATCCCTATACTTGATAATATGTTGGATGAGTTGCATGGGTCATCTGTGTTTTCCAAAATTGATTTAAAAAGTAGCTATCACCAATTCGTATGAAAGAAGGTGATGAGTGCAAAACCGTATTTAAAACAAATCTTGGTTTTTATGAATGGCTTTTCATGCCTTTTGGTCTCACTAATGCACCTAGTACTTTCATGCGTTTGATGAATCATGTTTTGCAGTCCATTGATCATTTTGTTGTGGTCTATTTTGATGACATTCTCATTTACAGCAAGAACCTAGTTGTACACCAACTGCATTTGAAATATGTTCTAGAAGTCCTTGGAAAAGAAAACCTGTTTCTTAAGAAATGCTCTTTTGGAACAGATCACGTGGTGTTTTTAGGTTTTGTTGTGAGTGCAGATGGGCTTAAGGTCAATGAAGAAAAGATCAAGGCCAATCATGACTGGCCAAGTCCAAAGACTATCGGTGAGGTGAGGAGCATCCATGGGCTAGCTGGCTTTTACAGACGATTCATGCCAAACTTCAGCACAATATTCGCTCCACTCACAGAGGTAATCAAGAAGAATGTGGGCTTCAAATGGGAGCATGCTGAAGAGGAAGCCTTCCAGACTTTAAAGGGAAAGTTAACCCAGGCCCCTCTTCTCTCTCTTCTTGACTTTTCCAAAACATTTGAAATCGAGTGTGATGCCTTATGAGTGGGTATTGGTGCCGTGTTAATGCAGGAAATGAAGCTTATTGCTTATTTCAGTGAGAATTTGGGAGGCGCCACACCCAACTACCCCACTTACGACCAAGAGCTGTATGCTTTGGTAAGGGCTATCCAGACATGGCAACACTACCTCTGGCCAAAGGAATTCGTGATCCATACCGACCATCAGTCCTTGGAACATCTTAAGGTGCAGCAGAAGTTGAACAAGAGGCACGCACGTTGGGTCAAATTCATAGAGACCATTGCTTACGTGATTAAGTACAAACAAGGTAAGGAAAACGTTGTGGCTGATTCCTTATCTCGGAGGTATGTACTTCTTTCAGCTCTTGAGACCAAATTTGCTTGGATTTGTGTACATTAAGGAATTGTATTCAACAGATTCAGACTTTAAAGAAATTTTTGGAAAATGTTCTATGACCGCTCATGTAAAATCTTATCAAGTATCAGGTTTCCTTTTCGTTGTTAACCGTCTTTGTGTTCTCCAATGTTCTTTGAGGGAGATGTTTGTCAGGGAAGCCCACGGTGGTGGCTTGATGTGATATTTCGGCATGAAGAAGACTCATAAGGTGGTCCATGAACACTTCTCCTGGGCAAGTCTTATGAAGGACGTGGAAAGAATTTGCAGCCGATGTGTGGTTTGCAAGAAAGCCAAAGCCAAGACCCAAACCCAAGGTTTATACTCGGCATTACCCATTCCCTCTCATCTTTGGGTAGACATTTCAATGAATTTTGTGCTTTGACAGCCTAAGTCTAAAGCTGGCCGAGATCCTATCTTTATGGTGGTAGATAGATTTTCGAAAATGGCTCACTTTATTCCTTGCCATAAAACAGATGATGATGTGCATGTTGCTTACCTTTTCTTTAGAGATATTTTTAGTTTGCATGGCATGCCTAGGATGATTGTTTCCAATAGAGATGCTAAGTTCCTTAGTTATTTCTGGAAGTCCTTGTGGTCCAAACTAGGAACTAGGCTTTTGTTTTCCACCACTTGTCACCCACAAACTGACGGCCAGACTGAAGTAGTTAAAGGGGCCTTGTCCGCTTTGCTTAGGTTATTGGTTTGAAAGAACCTTAGACTTTGGGAAGAATGCTTGCCACATGTAGAATTTGCATATAACGATCTTTGCATTCTTTTACTAAGTTTTCACCATTCGAGATTGTCTATGGCTTCAACCCTATGTCTCTACTTGATCTTTTTCCTTTACCTATGAATGAAAGGTTTAGTACAGATGGCACCACGAAGGCTGAGACCATCCGGAAGTTACATGAGAAGGTTCGTGCCAACATTGAGGCCAAGACCAAGATCTATGAAAAGAAGGCCAACAAGAAAAGGACCAAGGTTGTATTTCATGAAGGCGATCTTGTCTGGGTGCATTTAAGGAAGGAAGGATTCCCAGAAGAGCGAAAGTTCAAACTTATGCCGCACATCAATGGACCATTTCAGAACATCCGCAAAATCAGTGATAATGCATATCATCTTGACTTGCAAGCTAAGTACGACAGCTCTTCTAGATTTACTATTTCTGATTTATCTCCTTTTGTTGCAGATGAACCAGATTTGTGGTCAAATCCTTTTGAAGAGGAGGGCAATGATGCGCCACAGGACACAAACCCGGGCCAAGATGGGGTTCATGAAGCACAACTCGAACCAGAGGACTTGGATTGTACTGGAGAAGGAATTCACCAAGCTAAGAAGCATCATGAACTTATTGATCGGAGCAGAACCGAGGTTGCCCCAGCCGATCAGTCCTTGCACCATCACTCTTCACCCGATCATGGTTCCAACCGTTCTGTGTACCGATTCAACCTAGAGACGTCAGGAATGGAGCTAAGTCAGGAACTACGACCTAACGATGGATCTGGTCGACCCACAGGAAGTATTTCCCAACCAACTCGACAATCCCCAGTGACATGTTCCTTGGCTTACTTACGTGAGGAACATAAAGAGTTCATCACGGCTCTGGATCAAGAAGAAGTCCCTACAACCTATGATGTGGCAAAACAGCATAAAGTATGGGAATTATGGCAAATGGATATAAAGAATGCTTTCCTTAAGTGGGAGCTTGAAGAAGAGGTATATATGACACCACCACCAGGAATTGAGGACATTGTTCAACCAGGAAAAATGCTTAGACTGAAGAAAACTATATATGGGTTGAAGCAATCTCCTAGAGATTGGTATAGAGAAATCCACATTACTCTTCTTGACCGTAGATTTATGAGATCAGAAACTGATCACACTCTCTTCATTTAGCAAAGCCAAAAAGGTATTATAGTCACTCTCATATATGTAGATGATATTATCATCTCTGGGAATGACAAAGTAGGTATTCAAGAAACTACTCTATTTAAAATCAGTATTTTAATATCAAAGACCTTGGAGAACTAAAGTACTTTTTTGGGATAATCAAATGATGCTCTCTTCTTATCACAAAGAAATTACACACTTGATCTTTTAAATTAAGCAGGGAAGGAGGATTCAAAACCATCCCTAACCCCTCTTGAAGATGCTTAAAAAGCGCATCAAATAGAGAAAGAAGAGACTAAGGCATTCGAAGATATACCTCTATACCGAAGATAAGTAGGTGAACTTATTTATCTCACTCTCACAAGGCCCGATTTTTTTTTTGCTGTGAAGCAGATTAGCCAACACATGCAAGAGCCTAAGGTGGCCCATTGGAACATGATTTACCGGATCCTAAGATACCTTAAAAGAACTTCTGGACAAGGCATTTGGATGGGTCAGAATGAGAGCACACAGATTGTGGGATACTGCGATGCAGATTGGGCTGGTGATGATAAGACAGAAGATCTACTACAGGTTATTGCACCTTTGTTGGGGGGCAACTTGGTGACTTCGAAAAGCAAGAAGCAAAAGGGGGTTGCATGTTCTAGTACTGAAGCTGAATACAGAGCAATGAGGAGGCTCACTACAGAAATAATGTGGTTGAAAATGATGTTGAAGGACTTAGGGAGAGAATGCACAACTCCTACTTCAATGCACTGTGACAATCAAGCAGCTATTCATATTGCTTCTAATTCAGTTTTTCATGAGAGAACCAAACACATAAAGGTGGACTGCCATAAAGTGAGAGAACAAATGCGGCTCGAAATCATCCTCTCTTGTTACACAAAGAGCTCAGATCAACTTAAATACATCTTCACCAAATCCGCAAACAAGAAGACCCTATGAGAAGCTCAGCCTTGTTGATCCACACCAGTCGAGCCTTGAAGTCCCTAGACGTTGAACTACACACTCTTTTTCCCTGATGCACAGCTTTTTCCCAAGTTGTTTTGCTTACTAAGGTTTTTAAAGAGGTGGAATTCATAGTCCAAGCTTAACCATTCTCTTTATGGCTAAGCTTGAGGGGGAGTATTGAACTGTGTTAAACAAATTAGTGTTGCCTTGAGAAATACTCATCAGTCAATTCCGTGGAAAGCAAGCAACCTCTACAACGGTTAATATCTTTGTGACTGTTGAAGGTCAACCAGGAGAAGAATCATGTGTGGAGTTAAGGCTCCCAGTCGTTTGGAGTGGTCGCTTTCAAGCCTTGGACTTCCTTTCCCACTTGTGTGCGACCACAAACGTCCCTTTCATTAGTTGTGTAGCTTATCTTTTGTCTCCTCTATAAATGTACATGATCGTAGATTTTAAATGATACACTTTAAGGAAATAAAATCATTTCGCTCATCTTCTTCATTTTAGCCATTAAAGGCTTATGAACCTTCTTATAAATTCTCTTATAAACCCCTTAAATCCTTATAAATTCTCTAATTTCATATTATTAATACTTTTACTCAGGAGGAGCTCATCCTCTCCGAAACTGTCGCTTCTGGCGATAAGGCCACGATTGCTGAACACAAAGGTGATCTTTTAGCTGGCAAGTGTCGTCTGCAAAGTCAAAGATTTATTTTGTGCAGACGATGGACTCCCTAAAGCGCTACTTGGTAGCTTTACCGCATACAGCGACTCTCAGTCCGGTTTTTGGGGAGGACTCGATGCTCAGGGCCGCGAGTGAAGTTGGGGTCTCAGAGTTGTCGGGGTCGAACGAGCGGGACCTTGAGGTCATGGAGTTTCTCTCCCGAATTACGGCTGGCGAGGACCGCACTTGAGGTGTCTATCCTCTTCTCCCTTTGTAATTTGCTGGTTTTTGTTAGCAGTTTCATTCAGGCTCGCGCCCTTTTTGGGCTGTTTAACATTTGGTCTGGCTATGTCCCGATGATTGTATTTCAAATTTTTTTGTGTATATGCTTTAGTTTTAATGCTTCATCTTAGTTGTAGGATAAGTAGACCAGTTTGATGTTTCTCTTTCTCTTATGTTCCCTTAGAATTTTGTGGGGATTGCGACGCGTTTATCCTTTGTCGGCAGACTCTTGTCGTGCTTGCTTAAACGAAAATGTGTTTTGCATTTTGAAAGTGTTTGATGAGATTGTGCCAGCGCTTCCAATAAGCGTTTGTGGCTGGGCTTTCGATAAGTTAGTGTTTCAGGAACTAAGCTATGCGTTTGTATGGTTTTAGGGGATGAGTTTATACGACTAACTTCCCCGTATTTCGACATTCAAAATGTGTTTATAATCTCGTACAGTAGTGTTTTAGATTTCATTTTGGAGATGTCGACGACCGATATGCCTGAGTCGGGGATGATCGGGTTGATGAGTTTGCAATGAGGATTAAGGCAGTGCAACATCTTTAACTGCTTTGGCAAGCTTCTCTCAAATTCAAACCTAAGAACATCATCCGGGATATACCCTTCGGTTGTTAATCTGGGATATACCCAACCCTTATTTCTATAGTGCGGTGTTTTTATGTATGTGCATCGACGTAGCTGAACTTTTCATTCGCTCTGGAGGTCAGGCTGATGCGTTTTTCCATTGTGATCAGCAATGAATGCGTTGGTGAAACTTGTTTGTTTTACCGGTTAAGGTTTTAGTGATGAGCTTAGGACGTGTGTCGGGATAATGTCTAAGTTCGAGAGTTATCGAGAACTGATCCGAAGGACTTGTCGTAGGTGATCGTTCTGGAAGCCACGAGTTCGGAAACCTTTTTTACTTAGGAGATCGGAACTTTACTTCGAAATTAAGTAATTTGTGAAATGTCGGAAACCATTTAGACTCCTTCGAGTCTTGAATGTTCGAACTTCCGTAAATTTTTAAAATTCCTCAAAGTTCGGAACTATTTGTTCTTAGACTTTATAACTCGTTGAACCCTTTAGATCGAAATGTAAATGTTTTCGTTTTTACTGATTCTCGAAACATCGAGTATTGCTTAAGGAAAGCCGCAGAGAGCTGCAAAAAGCTGTCTACGGAGTCACTTTCCAAGTTTGAGAACCAATCGAGAGCATCACCTTTAAGGTTTTTGACGAATAAGAGGCAGTAACCTGCCTCTTCTTACTCTTTTCTAAACCTAATGCGTCCCATGTCTATTCTAAACTATGTTTGATGATCCTTGGGTTCGGTAGTTTCGTCATAGGGTTGGATTTTCACCTTTCCGGGATCGGGAAACCTTGTTGAAGTGATCCATTTTGTGAACGGATTTTTCCGAGCATCTTCGAGCAATCGATCTCGGGGCAGAACTTGTTGCACGATGGACTTGACATTTTACTCTTTCCATCTCATTTGCTGCCCAATCGAGTCGCTTTTGCAACTCATCGATCTTGTTGTTCCTGCGAGCCTCGTATTCATGTTTCTGTAGGATCGCAAATTCTTCCTCCATTAATAATAGGTCTGAGGGGTGACCATCGTTAGATTGGTCGTTTGGGATAGGATTTCCTTCAGTGCGTAGAGCATTGGTAGAGGTGGAGGTTGTTTCCCCGGGTCGTCTGACCGGAGGCAAATTTACAGGGATGATCCTGGGAGTGAGTGGAGTTTGGAAAGCGTTAATCCACAGATCAAGCCTAAGATATTATCTGCGAAACGGAGTGGAGTAGTCATGACGCCTTCCTCGTAGGAGGGTGGCCCTGGACTCGTTCTCCTTGCGGAGATTCTCCATGCGGAGATTCTCCTTCTATTTACTTAGGGTTTCGTTCAGTTTTGCCTGCTCTTCGATTATCTTATGAAGAGCTTCTAGAGAGGATTGCAATTATGCTATTATAGTTGCACTTGCATCGTCTCCGCCTTGATCTTGATTCGTTGGGGATTCATCTTCAATCTCCATAGTCTCTAATATAGGGTTTTCGTTCTCAGGTGTAAAGATTTTATCGTACCACCCTCCTTATAGCGCCAAATTGTAGGAACCGGAATTCACCTCAATGTATTTAAGTAAAGTTAATTTGAGGAACCGATAATCTTGGAATGAAAACGAAAACTAAAAGAGATCAAAAATAGATAAACTAGGGCAAAAGGAAGATGAAGATTTATTGCTTAGCCTGAAGTCGTATTGATATCTTGTCCGAGATGGTTACAAAGATAGAAATCAATCTCTATATATACAAGGCAACCTAAATCCTAAAACAGCCAAAATTTCGATGTGGGAACTTGTCATTTCTTTTTCCTTTTCGGTTTATCCTTTCTTATTTCAGGAAAACTTCTTGAAATCTTGAGGCAGTTTCTTCTCGTCGGTTCGAGAAAATTGTATCATTTTCCCTTTGGATATTGGTTTTCTTCGGTTTGTTTTAAGTTAATGTTGTGCCGTTCTCGATAGACAAACACATTACGATGTTTTCCTGAAAACAACGGGAATTTTTTTATAACATTGGGAAGTCTACGAATCATCAATCAATTCACGAAATGAGCTAGAAAAGGACAGATTGAAGCATGCTTGACCACATCCGGCTCGGCATCATTTCTTGAGAAGAAATTTGGCCAAGCCGGCCATGCCCTTCGATGCTTTATCGTGGCGTCGTCCGGCTCGGCAATCCGTCACGTCGTGGAGATACTGGCCTTCGTCAAACTCGGTAAGGAAGGAGGAAGAGGGAAGCGCCATCTTCTTTCCTTTCTATGGTCCGGCTCGGCACCAACGAAAGGAGAAGAACCGACCGAGCCGGCCTTACCTTTGAAATTTTGGAGTGTGGTTTAAGCCTTTAATGGCTAAACAAGAAGAAGGTGGAATAAATGATTTTATTTCCTTAAGTGTATATTTTACAAATGATAGAAAATGTACATATATATAGTCTAAGCTGGGTTAAGAAGTACAAAGAGTCAAAGGGATATTTATGGCTGTACACAAAATGGGAGAATTGTCAAGGATAAGACAGCGACAGCTCATAACTCCTTTGTGTCCTTAAACTAACTTGTGACCATGTTGGTAAGCCCCCAACGGCCATGTGCTATAGGCCAACTCCTCCAACAGCTATGTGCTACAGGTTAAACCTTCTGAAGCCTTCTTCTATTACTCACATGTGCGCCTAATCAACTCTTATCCTTAGGTTATAAAGCATCTTCTTCTTTGGCGTCTGTTACAAGGCTTTTCATAGCTTGATAGACAAGGTGTCACATACTTGTATCACACACTTCAACACTCCCCCTCCAGCTTAACCATAAAGGAACTGATGGTTAAACATGAACTATGCTTCCTTTACCTCATTACAAAACATCAGTAAGCAAAACCGCATGGGAAAAAGCTGTACTTGAGGGAAAAAGAGTTTAAGTGTCATAATTGAAGATCTTCATGGTTCGGCTGAGAAATTTCAATAAAGCCGAGCTTTTCATGGATGAATTCATAAGTCTTGATGCATGCGGCCTTAGTGAATATGTCAGCCAGCTGTTCTAAGCTTTTGGTGTAGCATGGCAAGATAACTCCTAGTTGCATTTGCTCCCGGACTTTGTGGCAATCAACATCAATGTGTTTGGTCCTTTCATGGAACACTGAGTTGGAAGCTATAAGGATGGCAGCTCGATTATCACAGTGCATAGTGATAGGCGATGTGATCTCTCTTCCCAAGTCTTGTAGCAGCATCTTCAACCACATCAACTCGGTAGTAAGTCCCAACATGGCCCTGTATTCAGTCTCAGCACTATAACAAGCTACTATTTTTTACTTCTTGCTTTTCTAAGTGACTAGATTGCCTCCCACAAAAGTGCAATACCCAGTGGTTAATTTTCTATCGTCTCTGTCTCCAGCCCACTAGTTCTATATTTTGATTGCATCATATCCAAATGCAATTTGGACTGCCCTTCAAGTATCATAAGATGTGGTCAGTCATGTTCCAATGTATCATCTTCGGCTCTTGCATATACTGACTTATATGGATCACATCAAAGCATAGGTCAGGTCTAGTGAGAGTCAAATAAATCAGCTTCCCCACCAATCTGCAGTAAAGCATAGAATCTTCAAATGGTTGGTCTTCTCCCTTCTCCATTTGATGAGCCTTGTATGCATCTTATAAAGGAGTATTGGCCGGTTTTGCATCTAGTTTTCCTACTTCAGTCAAAAGATCAATAATGTATTTCCTTTGAGATAGGAAGAGACCTTCCTTTGATCTACATACTTCTATCCTAAGGAAGTACCTTAGCTCACCAAGGTCTTTGATATCAAAAACAGATTTTAAATAGGCTCTAGTCTCTCTAATACATACCTTGTCATTCCCAGAGATGATAATATCATCTACATAAATGAGAATGACCACAATACCTTCTTGGCTTTGCATGGTAAAGAAAGTGTGATCAGCTTCTGATCTCCTGAAGCCATGGTAAAGAGGAGTGACACTTAGCTTCCTATACTACGCTCTATGAGATTGTTTCAACCCATATATAGCCTTTCTTAATCTTAAGACTTTTTCTTGTTGAACAATGTCCTTTAGGCCTGGTGGTGGTGTCATATAAACTTCTTCCTTAAACTCCCCCTGAATGAAAAAATTCTTCACATCCATTTGCCATAGCTCCCATTCTATGTTTGTGTCAATAGACAATACCACTCGGACTGTATGTAGCTTAGCAACTGGGGCAAACGTATCTCTATAATCCTCTCCATAGGTTTGAGTAAAGCCTCTTGCGACCAATCTAGCCTTGTACCTTTCAATCTCACCATTGCTTTTATACTTGCTGGTGAAGACCCATTTGGAGCTAACAGTCTTCTTTCCTTTAGGTATATCAACGTCATGCCAAGTATGATTCCTTTCCATAGAATTTGTCTCCTCCCTTACAGCCTCTCTCCATACCATGTGTTCTCTTGCTTCCTCATATATTCTTGGAATATCCTCTTGATCTAGGGAAGTAATCAAAGCTTGATGTTCTTCAGGTATATGTGCCAACGAACAGACCACTTGTGATGGGTGAGCCACCGCAAGGCTATTGTAATACACATGTGATGGGTTGTTTCTAACCCGTTGACTTCTCCTCGGAACCGCTGATTGCTGTTCAGGAATGGCATTCTTTCTTAATCTTTGGCTTCTTCTTAAAGTGGCCGGTGGCTGATTTGTTTCTGGAGTAGTAGTTTCCTCCATTTCGGTCGTTGAATCTTCTTCCTCACTATAATCAAATTGATGATCAACTTTATGATCGTGCTAAACTTGACCATGGTGATCCTCAGCATTCTCCCCCTCAGGATCAAGTGTGGCAGGAGTAGGTTGATACAATCCTCCTAAGATCGTCACTTGAGAGTTGAGAAAAGGGGATAAGCCTTGCTGAAACGAATCCAGAAGAACTCACTGATAAGGGATGTGGAGCGATTGGTCACACAAAGGTTGCGGAATTCCCTTTGATTCACCTCTTTGAATTCTTCAGA
>KE153546.1:1120-22351 GCA_000411075.1 Sisymbrium irio | reverse complement strand
GACAGGGGTGGGCCCAATGGACCTAATGAGAGGACATGTGGGCCTCGTAGTTGTGACTCCTAAATATATGCAAAATATTTTATAAATATTTACTACCGCTTTTAGTGTTCAGTTTTGCCCGTTTTCACTAAATTGTTTAATATTTTGGCCGCTTTACAAAACTAAGGCGCCATTAAAATTGATCTCACCAAGTGTTTGCCTCTTTACTTAAATTAAGGCGCCATATCACCAAGCGGCAAGCCATAAAAACACATAAATTTTGGTATATCTGATAATGGATTAGCACTAGCTGAAGTAATATACCTCAGGTTTAATAGCTAAAACATTTTTGAATTGCTTCACTATCTCTGGAGGAGAGACACTTGATCAAGTTCAGCTCCAGACACATTTCGGACACATCTCTCTCTTTGATCAGCAGAAACCTAGAAAAAGAAAGTAGAGAGGAAGGCTTAGTTGAGTTTGCTCTTCTGTACAGATCATGAGTCAGTCAAGGGCAAAGAAACAAGCAAACAGGATATCAATGGTAACAGATTAACTGAAGTGATGATCAGGGGCGGATCTAGAACTATTTTCTATCGGGGGCACAATATTATAAATAAATTTTTTTTATTAAAAGATCTTTTAAAAAAAAGAGCAACACACAAATTTATTCTACGAGACTCCATATCTTGGAATCTTTTTATTACAATTTCATTTGTCGCTTTTTCAAATAATTCTTATTCAACAAAAAAAATGACACAATCGTTTAAAAACTGATCATTTATCCGGTTCCGTAAGGTAGTCTTCACAATCTTCATTGCAGAAAAAACATCTTTCAACTGTTGCAGTTGCTACCGGTAGAGACAAAACTAGCTTCAAAAGTCGATACACCAGAGGATGTGAAAGATGTTTCTTTGTCTCCACCATCATACGCGAAAGATTTCCAAGACCCTTCAAATTAGAAAATCTTTCATCTTCCCGGATGTTGTCGATATAAAGACCAAGTTGGTGCTTAAGAGATATCCGCTCAATATGACTAAAATCTTCTGGATAAAACTCAGATAATCTCATTACTTTTAACTGACCAAACTCCTGAAATGAATCAGTGGGGCTTAAAGAAGCAATGCAACCAAGTAATTCAGTGTTTACCTCATCGAAACGATCATTAAACTCTTGAATTTGCATATCCAGTACAGTGTAGAAGCATTCCACCTGGTAATAATGCAAGTTGGTTTTGTGGCTTCTTTTTCTTGGCTTCTTTGGATCAATAAACTCTTCTTCCATATCCAACAACTCAATCTTATAATTCTCACAAAAAGAAGAAACCTCATTGATCAGATATTCCCATCCATTATCCATTAGCTTGCACAATTGTTGCTTCGTAGATCTCACAAGAGACATATCATTCAGAATATCCTGGTTTATTTTCTGGAGAGCCTTTGATAAACTATTTGTGATCCCAAGAAGAAGCAACATCAACTGTAAGTAGAATACAAAATGAAAGGTGATGAAGTATCTGAGAAGACCATTAGCTTGGCGTCTTTTTAAGCTATCAGTCTCATCGCTCTCGACATACTCAAGCACTTTAATGATAGAAGCAAATAAATCAACCAACCGCAGTAATGTTTTATAGCGAGAACCCCAAAGAGTTTTACCAGGTCTTTGCATTGAAATCTCTTGATTCAGTCCCTTCCCTGTCTTAATTTCACCTTTCTTAGTTTTTTCCTTGATCTTTTCCAGATGATCTTCTCGAAGCTTATCTTTCTTCTTACAAGAAGCTCCAACAACATTTAACAAAACAGCAAAAGAGACGAGGTTAGACGAAAGAGCAATGAGTCCTAGTTAGTTACCAGTAAATTGGTTTCATCTATTCCAGAATTGATCTCACCAAGCTTTGCCTTCTGATCATCTGCAGAAGTACGGAAAACGATAACCAGCGAATAATTAAACAGTGACGCTTGCAGTACTTGTCCAACGATTGATAGCCCTGATAACAAAACTATCTTAGACAGCATTCCCCAAACATATAGATAGCCGTAAAAAGTCATGTTATATAACTGGAAAAAATAATTTACCTTCAAAATACATGAAAGCACCGTCATTCCAGTTCCATGGCTTCCACTGCTTAACAATCACAGCAGGAAGAACCTTTTTCCTGAGATCTTCTTCTTCTTCTATTTACTCTGGGATACGAAACCCAAATCCGGTGGCTGCAGAAAAAAAAAATCCCAAAAACCCAAATCAAATTCAGATGAATTTGTAAACGAAAATTTTCAAAGGAAGAAGAATCACTGTATCATCATGAGAACATCATATGTTGTGGAAATTATTTAGAACCCTTTTGAACATCAAGCTTCAGTCTATCGGGAAACAAAATTGAAGAAGAGTTCTTTAGATCTACGGCTTTTCAGGTGGCCTGTCCAAAAGGGTACCTAAATTGCATTAATTTAAAAATCAAAATCAAAAGGCACATGATAAATGTAATGTTAATCCTGATATCCGTGATGATTTTAAGGTTTAGCCACTTTAATCTTTCTTATCTCATTATCTAATTTTGTTCACTACACAACATATATATATATTCATGCTTGATGACACTTGCAAAAACCCATAAAACTATTGTGCTTTGCTTCACTAAACATAGCTTAAAATACAACTTGTTTTCCCGTCACTTTCACGATTCTTTGATGTCTTCTTCTTCTTTCTCATTCTCATCCTCTGTATTTTTATTGTGCAGGATTAATCATCTGATTAGATTCCAACACTCCCTCTTAAATCTGCTGATTAATCCCCTAATTTCGATCTAGGGATTTGATCCCCTTGCTCCCCTTATTTTTCTTTTCTTCTTCATTGATCCTCTTAGTTTCTGGGAAACTTCTCTTCACAACCTCTGCGTAACTTGCTGGTGGTTTCGATTTCTCCCTCAACGTCTCAATCTTCACTGCTTCTGTGATTGCTGGTAAGTTCACATTTTTTCTTGTCGTGGATTTCTTCTCACAGTTTCTCTGTTCACTTTTGATTTCTGATGAAACTTGTGCTAAGTCTCTCTCGCTTGTATCATTTCTGCTTGGATTTCGTATTACTCCATGTTTGGATCGAGTTCTTCGAATCTCCTTGTTCCAAGAGGTTTTGTGAGAATGTCTGCAACTTGTTCTTCCCCACTACAAAAACGTAAGTTCATAATTCCATCTCTCTCTCTGCTTCACGAACAACATGATATCGTATTTGGATATGCTTTGTCCTTTTGTGTTGCACCGGGTTTCGTCCAATTGCTATTGCAGACGTAATGATTTGTTGTTTGGAGAAGTCGTTTTAACCACACCACATGATTTGTTGCTGAACTAAGAGCCATATACTCTGCCTTTGCGGTAGATTGAGCAATTGTTTCTTGTTTCTGAGTTTGCCTTGTAAACATTGCACTATCCATTGTGAAACATATGCATGTGGTGCTTCGCATATCTTCTTTGCAGCCTGCCCAATCAGAATCCGAGAATCCAATTAGTTCTGCTTTATCAGTCTCATGGAAATTCAACCCATAATCCATTGTTCCTTGTATATATCTCAACACTCTTTTTGCCTTTTGCAGATTTTGTTCTTTCGGTGGGGATAGACTTCTCGACAGATAGGAGGCAGCAAACGCAAGGTCGGGTCTAGTTGCAGCCAAATACAGTAGTCCTCCTACCATACTTCTGTAAGCTCTCGAATCAGTAAGTTATGCTCCCTCATCTTGAATTTTCCTGTGAGGTGTGAGAGGCGTGTCAACACTCTTGCATTTCTCCATTCCAAACTTGTTCAACAACTGTTGAGCATACTTTCTTTGACTTAAAAATACTCCCTCGTTTGTGTATGTAATTTCAAATCCAAGAAAGTACTTGAGTATTCCTAGGTCAGACATCTCGAAAGTCTATTTTAGCTTTTTCTTAAATTGTTGAATCATACCTTCATTACTACCTGTGATGATTAGATCATCCACATATAAGCTGATCACCATGATTTCACCTTCACATTCTAGTGTATACATTTCTGCATCACAATCACTTCTTGTGCAACTCTAAGAAATGAAATATGAATCAATATTGCTGTACCAAGCTCTTGCTGCTTGCTTTAGTCCATATAGAGCCTTTTTCAATTTGAAAACCTTTTCTGCTCCCTCTGTCTCATAGCCTGGTGGTTGTTCAACATAAACTTCTTCGCTAATTTCTCCATTTAAGAATGCTGATTTAACATCCATCTGATGAAGTATCCACTTGTTTTGTGCAGCAAGAGCTATCACGGTTCTGATTGTATCATGTCTGGAAACAGGGGCAAATGTTTCTCCATAATCTTCTCCATAAGTTTGAGTGAAACCTCTGGCCACTAGTCTTGATTTCAACTTTTGAATCTTTCCATTTTCATCAGTTTTTACCTTGTATATCCACTTAACACTGATCACCTTCTTGTCTGCAGGTCTTTCCACAAGTTCCCACGTATCATTCTTGTTAATTATGAAGATTTCATCATCCATTGCAACCCTCCAGTATTTATCATTTATGGTTTCTTCAAACGCTGCTGGTTCCTCCTAGCTGAAGTAACAAGCCTCCTCCACTTGATTTGCTTCATCACTTTGTCCTTCTTCTTCCTGATATATGTCACTTAATTTTTTCATTTTCTGCACACATCGTGATGAACTGCTGATTCATGACATATCTCTGCTAAACTGAAATGGTATAGGACTGATATTTGGTCGTTCATCCTTTGTATCAACTCTGTTTTCTGGACTTAATTTTCCTTTGTATCTCTGCATCATTTGTCTTTGGAGATGAGTTATTATTGCTGGGTAGAATTTCATGTTGCTGCTCCGTCACTTCTTCTTCTGTCTCCCAACTCCAGCTTTTACTTTCTCCAAAAACCACATCACTTGAAACTTCAATCTTTTTTGTGCTGAGAACATAAACTCTGTATCCCTTGCTCACACTATTGTACCCCCATAAATACAGTTTTTTCAGATCTGTTATCCAGCCTTATCCTCTTTACTGCAGGAATCCAAATATGACATATACTTCCAAATACACGGAAATGACCAACAGAAGGCTTGTGACCACACCATGCTTCAAGAGGTGTTTTCTGATTTTGAGCTTTTGTCGGAAGCCGATTCTGAAGGTAACCTGCAGTAAATATTGCTTCAGCCCAGAACATGTTTGGCATTCTTTTATCATTTAGCATACTCCTTGCCATGTCCAACAGAGTTCTGTTCCTACGTTCAGCCACTCCATTTTGCTGTAGGGAGTATGCCACAGTAAACTGTCTTTCAATTCCATTCTCTTCTAGAAACCTAGTGAATTGTTCTGATTTGAATTCACCTCCTCTATCTGATCTGATTTTCTTTATATTCTTTCCTGTTTGAGTTTCCACCAGAGTCTTGAACCTTCGAAAATGAGAAAATGTATCTGATTTCACCTTTAAGAAATAAACCCACAACATGTGCGAGTAGGCAGTGAATGTAAGCATATATATGCTGCCATTGAATGAAGAAGTCTGCATTGGTCCACATAAATCTGTGTGGATTAGATGTAATATCCTTGAGCTTTTGGTTTCTGACATTTTAGGAGAGGCTTCACTGCATTGTTTTCCTTTAACACATGCTTCACACACATCTTGGATAGCTTTGAATTTAGGCAATCCTGTAACCATCTGACCTGTCTGTAGATTTTGTAGATTTTGGAAGCCAGTGTGTCCAAATCTTTTGTGACACAGTTCAGATAAGTTGTCTTCATTTGCCATCCTCACACTTTCTTCAGCTAATTGCATTCGTAGAAGGTATGCTTTTCCTACCATGTCTACTTCAGCAACCTTTTCTCCACCACGGTTGTGTATTATGCATTTGTTCTCTTTGAACAGAATTTCATATCCATTCCTTACCATCTGAGGTACACTCAACAAGTTTTTGTCTATTCCAGGAACAAATAAGACATGTCTGATAACCCTTCTTCCCTTCTTGGTTTTCACTTCAATGTTTCCTTTCACTTTAGCCATCAAGATTGCATTGTTTCCCACACTGATCGGAGTTCGAAATGATCTATCCAGAGTTGTGAATAACCTTTCTTCCTGAGTCATATGGTTTGTGGCGCCACTATCAATTAACCACATTTCATCGCCGCTTGTTTGCTCCGAACAATGAGCTGTATTTAACAATCCATCATCTTCATTCTTGTCAAGACGTTTTCTAGTTTGGCCTGTTTGATATAGTTTGCTTATGCACTCCTTTTCAATATGCCCAGGCTTCCCACAAGCAAAGCAACCTCTCCTTGGTCTGAATTGCTTTGAAGAAAACTGGGTTTCATATCGTTGGTTGAAGAAACACTTATCTTCATAGTGGTTTCACTTCTTACATATGTTACAACACTTCTTTTCTTCAAATACTGGGCTTGAGTTTGTATTATGCATTTCTTTGACTTTCTGGTTTTCTTGGTGCAGACTTTCGTTCACAGCTTCAGATCTCCAATAACCTTTAGCTCTGATACCATGATGATTTTTAGGTTTAGCCACTTTAATCTTTCTTATCTCATTATCTAATTTTGTTCACTACACAACATATATATATTCATGATTAATGACACTTGCAAAAACCCATAAAACTATTGGGCTTTGCTTCACTAAACATAGCCCAAAATACAACTTGTCTTCCCCATGACTTTCACGATTCTTTGACGTCTTCTTCTTCTTTCTCCTTCTCATCCTCTGTATTTTTATTGTGCATGATTAATCATCTGATTAGATTCCAACAATCCGAATATAAATTCGATAAAAATAAAAATAAGTTCAGCTTCTGTTCATTAGAAAATAACCAACTTCACAAAACTCATATAATAAAAAAAACTATCATAAGGAGATAACCCTAATATTGATTAAGTGAGGTCTCTCTCTTTTCTCTCTCTAAGCGATTTCCGAGAAGATTAACCTTATCTTTTCACCGCTTCATCTACGGTGAAACTTATCCAATTCGCTATCGGCGATTTACCTTTCCGATACCGGAATCTCAAATTAACAATCATCGATAAAGATCTTTAGTTAGCACTTCAAAATCTCAATCTGGCAGCAGAAAGGAGCCCTCTCTTCAACTGAAGCGAAAAAGAAGGAAGAAGATAGTCATCGACTCAGTTTGGTCGTCAAAGATCTTAACCCACCTCATAAGAATCCAGCAGGAATCAAAACTATGATGCCAACAGCTTGGAGGTTGGAAGGAAGAATTACAAGCCAAATTAATGAAGATGAAACAGTTCAATTTTTCTTCCGACAAGAACACCAGCTGCTCACAGTAGTAGAAAATAGCCCATGGAGCTACCGATACTGGATGGTGATTACTGATCGTTGGACAAGAAGATACTATCCTGATTATCTCTCCACCATCACTTTCTGGGTCCAAATCCACAATATCCCTGATGATTCCAGAGAAGACAGAGTAATTAGAGAAACCAGATATTATGGGTGTTATTGAAGAGTTCTCATCATCCAACCAAACAGAGACCAAAGGAGGAGAAGTCTGGATTCGAGTAGTGATGAACGTCTATAGACGACTCATCTTCTCCAGGTACATCCACTTTGATGAGAGAGAACAACCTACTTTCACCCGCGTCACTTATGAGAAACTGCGAAGATTCTCTCTGACTTGTTGAAGCCTTACACATTGAGCAGACTCCTGTGATTTCCATCCTCACCTACCTGAGCAAGATGATCAACCTCCAAATCCTCCACCAGATGATAATCCTCCCCCATCTCCAAAAGATCAACAAACTCAACCTCATGCAGCTGATGATGTCATGGGTGAAAATGTTGACTCAAATTACAACATGATGGATTTCTCAGGAAACGTTCTAATCTCGGGCTCACTTGGAGACTTCCTAATGCTTCTACCTACGGAACCTCAAGGTCCAACCTTTCATCCGAACACCACGTGGGAAGCAGGGGAACCTTCAAACTTAGCTCCTGACAGAAGATTAAAAAGGAAAGTAGACTAACTGGCGACAGATGATGAAACCTCAACTACAAAACAGAAGACTAAAGGATCATTTACAAACAAAGATAAGGGTAAGGTGGCGCCCAATAAACCACCACAGTGGCCATGAGAATACTTCACTGGAATTGTCAAGGCTTGAGGAACCCCTTGACAATTCCATATCTCAAGGATATCAACTGTAAGTATAAGATTGATATCTTGTTCCTAATAGAAACAAAAAATATTAAGATAGTTTTGTACAAAACCTTGGCAAAGNTTCTTCTTTCTCCTTCTCATCCTCTGTATTTTTATTGTGCATGATTAATCATCTGATTAGATTCCAACAATCCGAATATAAATTCGATAAAAATAAAAATAAGTTCAGCTTCTGTTCATTAGAAAATAACCAACTTCACAAAACTCATATAATAAAAAAAACTATCATAAGGAGATAACCCTAATATTGATTAAGTGAGGTCTCTCTCTTTTCTCTCTCTAAGCGATTTCCGAGAAGATTAACCTTATCTTTTCACCGCTTCATCTACGGTGAAACTTATCCAATTCGCTATCGGCGATTTACCTTTCCGATACCGGAATCTCAAATTAACAATCATCGATAAAGATCTTTAGTTAGCACTTCAAAATCTCAATCTGGCAGCAGAAAGGAGCCCTCTCTTCAACTGAAGCGAAAAAGAAGGAAGAAGATAGTCATCGACTCAGTTTGGTCGTCAAAGATCTTAACCCACCTCATAAGAATCCAGCAGGAATCAAAACTATGATGCCAACAGCTTGGAGGTTGGAAGGAAGAATTACAAGCCAAATTAATGAAGATGAAACAGTTCAATTTTTCTTCCGACAAGAACACCAGCTGCTCACAGTAGTAGAAAATAGCCCATGGAGCTACCGATACTGGATGGTGATTACTGATCGTTGGACAAGAAGATACTATCCTGATTATCTCTCCACCATCACTTTCTGGGTCCAAATCCACAATATCCCTGATGATTCCAGAGAAGACAGAGTAATTAGAGAAACCAGATATTATGGGTGTTATTGAAGAGTTCTCATCATCCAACCAAACAGAGACCAAAGGAGGAGAAGTCTGGATTCGAGTAGTGATGAACGTCTATAGACGACTCATCTTCTCCAGGTACATCCACTTTGATGAGAGAGAACAACCTACTTTCACCCGCGTCACTTATGAGAAACTGCGAAGATTCTCTCTGACTTGTTGAAGCCTTACACATTGAGCAGACTCCTGTGATTTCCATCCTCACCTACCTGAGCAAGATGATCAACCTCCAAATCCTCCACCAGATGATAATCCTCCCCCATCTCCAAAAGATCAACAAACTCAACCTCATGCAGCTGATGATGTCATGGGTGAAAATGTTGACTCAAATTACAACATGATGGATTTCTCAGGAAACGTTCTAATCTCGGGCTCACTTGGAGACTTCCTAATGCTTCTACCTACGGAACCTCAAGGTCCAACCTTTCATCCGAACACCACGTGGGAAGCAGGGGAACCTTCAAACTTAGCTCCTGACAGAAGATTAAAAAGGAAAGTAGACTAACTGGCGACAGATGATGAAACCTCAACTACAAAACAGAAGACTAAAGGATCATTTACAAACAAAGATAAGGGTAAGGTGGCGCCCAATAAACCACCACAGTGGCCATGAGAATACTTCACTGGAATTGTCAAGGCTTGAGGAACCCCTTGACAATTCCATATCTCAAGGATATCAACTGTAAGTATAAGATTGATATCTTGTTCCTAATAGAAACAAAAAATATTAAGATAGTTTTGTACAAAACCTTGGCAAAGAACTCCACTTCAACCATCATTTTCTCATCTCACCGGATGGCTTAAGTGGAGGGTTAGCTATGATTTGGCGGGATACAGTGTAGTGTAATTTTGTTTCAACTCCAGCACTGCATTATACGGATATGTGGATATTGGAAGGTGCAATGACTTTTTGTATGACATATGTCTACGGCAATCCAACAAGACAACCGCGTTAACATCTTTGGCTAAAAATGACTGGAATGATTCAAGAAGGGCTATATCAACGACTTCCAAGATTAGTAATGGGAGAGTTCAACGAGCTAAAGGACAACTCAGAACGAATGGGAGGAACAATAAAACCTGATTGGTACTTGGCAAACTTCAGAAGAATGCTAAAAGTTTCAGGTCTGCATGAAATCAAAACATATGGAGGCTTATACTCTTGGATAGGCAACCGTAAGAACGGTCAGATCAAATCAAATTTGGATAGAGTGGTAGCTACAGCTGAATGGTAAGATTATTATCCGAAAGCTTGCGCTCAACTACTAAATTGGACTGGGTCAGACCACATGCCTCTTTTATTGCATACAGATGATCACAAATGGGGAGGAGCTTAACAGTTCCGATACGATAACAGGTGGAGACATCTAACAGAAATTCAAAAACTCATTAAGGAAACATGGGATAACAGTTGCACTCACTCCACAAGAATTTAATCAAGCTTTGAAAAAATGCAGAAGAAGCCTATCATAGTGGAAGATCAAGAATAACAACTCTCGAAAAAAGATTCAACAACTACAGGAGGATCTTCAAAAAGTGTATGCCACTCATCCTGTTAACTCTAATCTATTCTTCAGCTCAAAACGCAACTAAGAAATGAATATAGATTAGAAAAAGAATATTGGAGAACCAAGAGCCGAATATTTTGGTTACAAGCAGGGGATAAAAATACAAAGTTCTTTCATGCAAAAACGAAACAAAGAAGAAGTTATAACCGCATAACCTCACTGCAAGATGAAAATGGAGATTTGAAGCATAAAGAGAAGGATATTCAAAAATTCATTAAAACCTATTTTACTAACATTTTCTCTACATCTTGCAGTTCCAATATAGAAGCCATCACAAATCTCATTCAATCAAGAGTCATCCCAGAGATGAATTCCAAACTTACGGAACCAGTCAAAGAGGAAGAAATTATTCAAGCACTGAATGCAATGAATGTTGACAAAACGCCGGGGGTGGATTGTTTCAATGCAGGCTTCTACAAATACCATTGGGATGACATCAAAACAGGTGTGATAAACTACATCAAACTTTTCTTTGACCAAAACAATCTAGGTCCGGATTTTAATCATACCCAAATCTGTCTCATCCCTAAAGTAGAAGCTCCCACTGAAATTAAAGATTTCAGTCCAATAAGTCTATGTAATGTCGCTTACAAACTTATCTCAAAAAGATTTGTGGATAGATTAAAACCCTGGCTCCATTTCTTAATCTCTGAATATCAATCCGCTTTTATCCCAGGGCGACTGATTACAGACAATATTATTGTTACCTATGAGCTTGTTTGTACAAAAAAAATTTGAAATCTCCTTATATGGCTTTAAAGCTAGACATTGCTAAAGCTTTTGATAAAGTAAAATGGAACTTTATCAAAGCGATGCTACAAAAGCTTGGTTTTGCAGAGAAATGGTGTCAATGGATGATGAAGTGCATCTCAACAGTCACTTACTCAATCCTGATAAATGGAACTACAAGGAAAAATCCAGCCTCAGAGAGGAATCCGGCAAGGTGATCCTTTATCCCCTTATCTCTACTTAATCTGTACAGAAGGTCTTTCAGTTTTACTTTCAAATGCCTTGAAGCAAGGTTATATTCATGGTTTTAAAGCAAGCAGAGGAGGCCCATCTATTTCTCATATGTTCTTTGCTGATAACTCTTTAGTATTCTGTCAAGCCTCAGAAAGAGAATGCGAGCACCTTCTCCAACTATTGAAGCTATATGCAGAGGCATCTGGGCAATATATCAACTTTCAGAAGTCGACAATCCTCTTTGGTAAATCAGTCTCTTCTTATACACAGAATAAGATTACAAATCTACTTCGTATCCCTAAAGTAGGAGGATTTGGAAGATACCTAGGTATGTCTGAATCAATTGGTAGAAACAAATATGATGCCTTTTCATTTACAGGCCAAATAGTCCAATGAAAAATTGAAAGTTAGTATTCTAATCTGGTATCTCTTGCAGGCAAAGAAATACTCTTAAAATCTGTAGCAACGGCTCTACCAACTTATAGTATGTCTTGCTTCCTTCTGCCCAAAAAACTTATCTGAAAAATCACAGGTCTGATGAGGAAATTCTGATGGTCAGCTTCAAAGGACAGAATAAGTATTCCATGGATCTCATGGGCTAAGATGACTCAACTCAAACAATATGGAGGTATGAGTTTCAAAGATCTCTACAAGTTTAATATAGCTCTCTTAGCAAAACAGAGTTGGAGAATATTAAAGCAACCACATTCTCTCCTAGCACGGGTGTTAAAAGCTAAATACTTTGCTAAAACAACTCTCTTACAAGCCAAATTGGTACATCGACCAAGCCATGCATGGAGAAGAATCTATGAAGGTACAAAACTCCTATCTCAAGGTATCAAATGGAATATTGGGGATGGAAGAACTGTACGAATATTCCAAGATCTGTGGATTGATAATCCTCCGAGACCAGTAATGTCAACAGATGTCACTAATAATTTATCTTCTGCGTGTCTCAGATTTCCAAGTACCAGACACACGGCAATGGAATGAGGAAAAACATAGAACTCTAGTCCATCCTCATGATATTCCTATAATTAAGAGAGTGAGGCTGCCAATCAATGAAAAAATAGATTCCCTAAGTTGGATCTACACGAGAGATGGGGAATACTCCGTTAAATCAGGGTATAATCAACTTGCAAAACCAATATAATACCAAGCTGCGGATTTTGATCAAAGAAGCAAAATCTGCAAGTCACTATGGAATCTCAACATCCCTGCAAAGATCAAGCACTTCTGGTGGAAAGGTCTCCACAATGCTCTACCTACTGCATATAACTTGAGGAAAAGACATATAAATGTTCCTAAAAGAATGCACACTATGTGGTGAAACTGATGAGGATATAAACCACATGCTTTTCCATTGTCGTGTTGCGAAGGAGGTTTGGGAATTAGCCCCGGTACCCACGCCGTCAGGTCAGTTTAATCCAAACCGCACTTTTGCTGAATGCTTACAGCAATTGCTACAAATTCGTAAAAGGTTGAAAGAAAAGGTCCCGCTCTTCTCTTTTATAGCCTGGAGAATATGGAAAGCCCGGAATGACCAACTATATAACTCCAAACGATGGCATATATGTGATATCTTAAGAGAGGCCATTGAAGATCATAAAATGTGGCATGAAGAAACTCAAGCTTCCAACCACAACAATCAGCAACACGAACAAGTCAAGGAAAGGAAACCTACCACTTTCTCAGAGGTACTTAATCAGTCATCTATGTATTACTGCTTTGTAGATGCATCTTGGACAGATAAAATAAGCAAAGTAGGCATTGGATGGATATTATATACCGATAAACGTTATTTTGTCCTCAAAGGAAGTTGAACGATTGATCCAATAGAGTCGTCCTTAGAAGCAGAAGCCTTTTCTCTTCGAGAGGCCCTCATCCAACTCAAATGTTTGGGCTATGACAAAGTCACATACTGCGGTGATGCAGACCAACTATATCATCCATTGCATAGGAGTTCAAGATCCAAGAAGATGTCCTGTGCCAATCAATAAATCAAATTCTACTTGGAAGATATTTCAACTCTTTCTTTATTCATCTTATAATTTCCTCCCGATCAGCAGAAGAGCAAATGAATGTGCGGACAAATTAGCTAGGGAAGCAAGGATCTGAAACCAAATCTTTAAAATATCGTGGATTCTGTAGCCTGTAAAATTAGTTTGCTTATGGTTTGTAACAAACATTTTCTTAAAATAATATAAAATGGGTTGACAAAAAAAAATCTATCATAAAAACTTTAGTCTTCATCACTTAATTCAGAATTATTATATTCATCTTCAGCATCTGACCGATAATCTCCTTCTTCTTTGGTATTTTCCAGATCTTCAGCTTCACCATGTAAATATGTTAATGTGTCGACTTGCAGTAAATCAGCAGGAACGACAGAAATATTATTTTCATGTTGCATTGCAGTAAAATCTAAATTTTGGTTTACCAATATTTTTCTTCTTGGCTGTATCACAATTGCTGCTTTCCACTGCTCTTTTCTCTGATTCACTCGTGGATACGGAACATAACATACTTGATCAGCTTGTGAAGCTAAAATAAAATGATCATATTTTCCATAGCGCTTTCCAGTATGTACATCGATAATCTCTCACTTGTTTACTCGAACACTTTTTCCGCTGGTTGAATCGTACCAATCACATTTAAAAATCACAACTTTCAGATGAACAGACCGGGATAATGAAGCTCAAAAATCTCTTTTAACACTCCATAGAAATCAGGTTCTTCACTTGAGATATGAGATGTTGTGTCTTTAACACAAACTTCATAATTAGCATTGTTTTTGTCTTTTCCATGTTGATATGTATTTCTCCCGACAAAAATACATTGGCCAAGAAGTGACTTTTATCATCGGACCATGGGCTAGAGTTTGTAACCATTTTGGATATGAATTATTCATTCCAGTGTTCTCTACCTGATATTTATTTACACAATACATTATTATAAATTAAATTTTAAAAATATTTAACACAGTTTTTTTTAAAAACAATTCTTACATATTTTTGTAACCACTTTGCAGAATCTTTTTCTTTAAGCTATTGTAAATCGTTTTCACTGATCTCAGGATTAGAAGCGGCGATACTATCATCAAATAACCTACATAAAAAACTCATTGAAAACAATATATGTAAATATAAATTTAATTATATATATGAATTTCACTTCCCTTTCAAATGGCTTTAACTGTTCGCAGTTTAAAAGAACATATGTTTGTGCAATATGAAAGTCTTTATCTTGTAGCCATATCTCTTTTTCCCTACCTTACCTATTCCGGGTTGCGAAAAAATATCTGGAATTTTATCAGCCTGGTTTGTATCCACTTGATTACCTCCATCATAGTGTCGATCTTCTGTTCTGCTTTTGGTCTTGATATGTGGCTCAAAATAATAAGTACCAAAAGTAGAAATTTCTTCATTGACATATTGTTCAATAATTGAACCTTCTACTTTTGCTTTATTTTTTACTTTCCTCTTTAGATGACCCATATATCGTTCAAAAGGATACATCCATCTAAACTGCACAGGCCCACGAAGTTTCGCTTCATATGGCAGATGAATTGGAAAATATTCCATAACATAAAAAAAAAAGAGTGAGAAAATATCTTTTCGAGATTACAGAGAACCAGACAAATGTTCTTTTGTAATAGTGCAACACTGTCATCATGTAAAGTTCTTGCACAAATATCCCGGAAATACAAGCTTACACTTATAAAAAAAAAGTTAAGATCACACTTACAAAAAAGTGTAAGGTAATGGTTAATGAAAAGAAAAATATAAACTAAACAAAAACATATATACTTACTTGATAGTGCTTTGTGGACAGATTTATCGAGAAGCTCCACAAACGCGATTGGAAATAGTCGCTGCATTAGCACATGACAATAATGACTTTTCATTCCTGTTAATTTTTGACTCGATATATCAACACATTTAGATAGACTTGATGCATATCCATCCGAAAATTTAACATCTTTTTCGAGCCATTGTAGAAAAGCTATTTTGGCATTGCCTTGTAGTCTAAAGTTCCGGACCGGTGCATTTCCATCAGCTGTTAAGTGCAACTCTTTGCGATTACAATACTCTTTCAAATCAAGTCGTGACTGGATCTTATCTTTCGTCTTCCCTTGCACATTCAACAAAGTATTAATGATGTTATCGAAAAAGTTTTTCTCGATATGCATCACATCAAGATTGTGTCAAAGTTTATGATATTTCCAATATGGTAGCTCCCAGAAAATACTTTGCTTATGTCAGTTGTGCGTGTCACCGTATCTTTGCAATTTCCCATGGTTTCCTCCGCAATCAGCTGTTTTTGACAAATGCTTGACTTCATTCCAAAGTTCTTCGCTCGTCAATATTTCAGGGTAAGTAGCAATCACCTCTTTCCCTCTTTTGATGTTTTTCTTGTTCCTTCTGTAGCTATGATCTGCCGGTAAAAAGCATCGATGACAATCAAACCAACTTGTTTTTCTACCATTTTTCAACTGAAATGCATCGGTCTGCTCCAAACAGTAAGGACATGCTAACCGACCATGAGTTGTCCATCCAGAAAGCATACTATAAGCAGGGAAGTCACTAATTGTCCACATAAGTGTTGCATGTAACTGAAAATTTTGTTTGGTAGAAATATCATATGTGGATACACCATTATGCCACTGATCCTTCAAATCTTCTATCAATTGAAAAAAATATCAAGACTTCTCTTCGGATGATTTGGACCAGAAACAAGAATTGTTACATAAATTTTAGTTTCATGCACATCTCTGGTGGCAGATTATACGGAGTTAAGATAACAGGCCACAAAGAATAGTTATGTCCAGACATACCAAATGGATTAAATTCGTCTGTGCATAATCAAAGGTATACATTTCTTGGTTCATCAGCGAAAGTGTTGAATACCTAATCTTGCATCATTTGAGCAACTGCGTCCATACAATCTCGAGGCAGATTATAATCTGTCTTCAAACTCATGAACCGAGCTGCTAAAGAGAGTTGTGAAAGACCTTCTTTACATCCATTATAGAATGGTTGTTTTGCAGCCTCCAAAATATCATAAAACGTTTTTGCCTCAGCGTTAGACTCTTCTTCCATATTCTGCCAAAATTTGATTCTGAATTACTAAATGCATCAGAAACCAGCCACGTAAGGATTTTCTGGCTCCGCAAAAGCCTCAATTCCATCAGGAATATTTTCATCAGCATCTATATAATCATCTACAACATCTGAATAATTATTTAGAAGAGAAATCCAAACCCAATAATTAACCATAAAACCTATGTTGCATAAATGCTTTAAAACAATATCTTCTAGTAATAGTTTTCCGCTTTCACATTTAAAGCCTAGAAAGAAAAGCTTCACATTCTCAAGAAAAAGTTGTTGATTCTTGGCAAAATTTATAAAGTTTCTCAACTCTTCGTAAAATTCTTCAGAAACTTGATTAGTTGTATGATTGATTCTTTCATACATCCATCATCGTATAACTTTAATATCATTCGAAGACATGAAATCAACCTGGAATATGTTTTTTAAATAGATTAGATTTTACAAGTGGATCAGTTCGTATACCTCTACAATCATCAATTATATAACTCAACAATCGTACAAATAAGAATGGATTAGAGAGGCGTTGAATTATGAGTATGTAATACGATGAATATTTAAGACAACATCGGTTCTTTATGAATCTGTCAAAAATAAAAATAAACCTTCTTTAATATTAATATAAAACAGAAATTACAAAATTTTCGTTTTTTATATAAGTAGTGAAGGTTTCATCAAAATTTCCTTTCTTCAAAAATATAATTTCCTATCTATAAGGAAAATAAAAAAATATTGTTAATCTCACGCAAAGTAATCTCCGTAAAGAAGAAATAATTTCTAAATACAAAAAAACATATGATCATTACTGTTAATTATTAAAAGTTTCATTTTTCTGTGAGCTACTTAGAAGAATTTCCTTTCTTATCAATCTCTTCACAATCTCCTATCCCTAACTCACGGTTTCTTTGTACAGGTTAATGGAGTTTACAAGAAGAAATCGGAAAAAAAAAGGAGAGAAAACAAAAAAAAGAATGGAGAGAAGTCAAACATAAAAGGAGAGAGAGATGATCACTGGAGCTCACTGGGTTTTACGATAATTATCAATTGGAGAAGAGGGTATATCGCTGTCAACTCTTATGATTCTCGATCGTCTTCGTTTGTTCTCTGTCTCTTGTTTGTTACAGATTCTCCGAACGATGACGAAGTCTCCACATATATATACATTTCAACTTAGTTGTCGTCAACTTGTACAATTGAGTTTATCAGCTTATACAATTGCAAATCCAATGTGTATTGTTAATAATTAAGCTAAGCCCAATGAAAACCCAATTCAATTTTGATGTGAAGACACGTAGATATGGTAACATGCTTTCTAAGTCTTTTTTTTTCTTTTTCTTTTTTATTATTCTTTTAATTTTTTTCAGTCCAAGAAAGATAATCTATTTTATGAATTTCCAGCTAAATCAAAGCAGTTTTGTATATTAATCTTAAACTCTATCCGATTGATTATTTAATCCATGGGACAATTCGTCCAATATACCTAATGGAATCCGAAATTTGCAAACTATCTATAAGATTATGACGTGACATTATCTTCTTTCACTATTGTGTCAGTCATGTAAATTTTACGAAATTATCATTCCTAACGTAAAACATATTTATTATAAATATAATGTTATCACTTTCAGATATACACATATTTTATTGTTTTTCTTTCTTACAATTCACCACCACCGGAATCCAGTTCGGACGAGTTCTCCACAGCCACCGGAACCCATCTCGAACAAGTTCTCTACCGCCACTGAAATAAAATTCGGGCGAGTTACCCAACTCCGACAAACTCTCCACCACCACCGGAACCCAACTTGGATGAGCTCTCACTTTGTTAGTCGGAGCTTCAACGGCAGCGTCGCGAGTCTGATCAACAAGCAAGAGAAATCCGATTTCAATGCTGAAGATTTTTGAAGGAGCTCTAAGCTTTGTTGAAGATCTTGATCTCGATTTAGATCTAGACGTAGAGATCGATGAGATCTTGGCCAAAATTCAAGGTGCGTTAACAAAATATTTATCTATTTAACATCTCTTGTATATGTTAATAAACATGTATTTATCTATGTAATATTGTTTGTATCCATTAACTGAACTCAAACTACCAATATAACTATTCATAACACTTGCATATAACTACCAATGAAACGAGGTAAACTATATGTTAACAAGATAAATTATTTATTGTATTAGGTAAATAATATGTTATCGGTATATTTATTTAAGCTATTAGATATGTGTTTTATATAATTTTTTACCTAACACAATAAAAAAAAGCATCAGTTAACTTTAGATTTTAGTACATAAGTGAATCTATATTACAGATATAACTAATTATAACATTGTATTACTGCGATACAATTTTCAAAACATACGATAGGTGTTAATTAAACAGGTTGAGTAAGGAAGATGAAAAATTAAGGACAAATAGGAAGGAAGTGTAAGAGATTGACAGAGAAGGAGAGAATGAAGGAGAAAGAAAAAGTTAAACTTGTAGGGGTAATATAGGATTAATAAAATATGAATAGTGTTAAAACAGTAGAAATGGTATTTTGCTAATTTTGAGTTTATGTGAGTATATCTGATGCAATTTCTCTTAATCCAATCTAAAATTTTTCTTAAGCTTTTGTGACAGTTTTTGTCACATTTATGTAATTAAATATAACTGACTAAAACGTTAGAATACTAGTAAAATATTGCTGTATAATTTGTTACTCTTTTAAGTCACAGTCTATGACAATATTTTGATGTCATTAGTTTGTATCAATTAGTCACATATATTTAGTATTTCAAACGTCACAAATTGGAATTTACCATTCGGTCATAAATTCGTAACAATTGTAACAAGAAATAAAGTCACAATTATGTCACTACTATTACAATATATAATATTTTCACATTTATGTGACCAATTGTGATAAATATTAGATACGTTTTATTCGGTCATAATATTATGACAAATTATTACTATTTTGCAACATATAAATGTAGTCACAAAAATGTCTCTAATAAGTCACAAATTTGTTACTGATAATTTTCGTCACCAAAAGTCTGTCACAATATGACTATCTTCTTGTAGTAACGCTTATGGTATTGCTTCCTTAAAAACTTTTTTATTACGAAAAACCTGATGGGAAAAAACGTAATAGAGGAAAATGGTACAAGGCGATAATAGGTTGCCCTTGAAAAACTGTTTGAGTTAAGGTTTTTGTAGAATATTTTCCGAAATACTGTTCACGTTAAGTTTTTCGGAAAGTTTTAGGATATGTTTTCCCGAAAAACAGTTCAAGTTAAGTTTTTCGGAAATTTCTAGAAAATGTTTTCCGAAGAACTGTTCAATTTAAGTTTTTCGTTGAAAGCTTTTCTAAATACTGTTCACGTTAAGTGTTTCAGAATATTTTAGGAAATGTTTTCCCGAATAACAGTTCAAGTTAATTTTTTGGAAAGTCTTACAAAATGTTTTTCCGAAAAACTGTTCAAGTTAACTTTTTCATTGAAAGCTTTCCGAAACATTGTTTACACTAAGTTTTCGGAAAGTTTCAAAAAACGTTTTTCAGAATTTTTCCAGAAGTAGAGTGAAAGATCTTGGCCGAGCTGATGATCCTCACATCGGGCCGAGCTGATGATCCTCACATTGGGCCGAGCTAACCATTCTCGTGCTGAGCTGATGGTTTCCTTGCGAGGCCGAGCTGATCATCTCAAGGGTTCGACCAGGAGTGAAGGAGGGGCGAGTGATGCCAAGCCGAAGGTTCCTCCCATCTGGCCAAGCTGACCGAGAGAGAGAGGGATGAGGGATAAGGATGCCGAGCTGATGCTCTCCTCATGGATGCTGAGCTGGTCGCGGATGAGAGGCATACAGTTTTGGCCGAGCTGACCAAGCATGGGGAGGCCGAGCCAGCAAGTTCGTCCTGCCCCGGTCGCATGGTAACCTAGCCGGATGGCAGCGTGCGCCCTTGGTCTTTGCCTCTTTGGCAAGAGAATTTTCGTGTTTCGAAAATTTTTCTCAATGTCGAGAAAAACTGTGTTCTATCTTGTCTTATTGTCGGGATGAACAGTGATATTTCATGAAATGTTCCTGCCAAATTTTTTGAAAGTCTTTTCGGAAAATTCTTTTGGCGAAGACGGACTTGGTTTGGCCAAGCCAATCTGCGAAGACAAACTCAGTCGAACTCGGTTTGGCTGAGCCGCTCGGAGAAGATGGATTCGGCTTGGCTGAGCCGGTCAGAGAAGATGGATTCGGTTTGGCCGAGCCGGACGACAATGATCGAGAGTGCTGACCCGCTCGGAACATTTTCCTTTCCAAAATGTAGACGAGCCGGTGGATAACGATCGAGAATGTCGGATTGGTTATTTTAGTTAAATTCTTGCAAAGCTTGTTCCGAAAAAACGCCTAGTTAAGTTTTTCGAAAGTTTTCTTAGAAGCTTTTCCGAAAAACTGTTCAAGTTTAGTTTTTCGAAAGTTTTGTAGAAGGTACCCAGAAAACTGTTCAATTTAAGGTACCCACAAATTTGGTAATCTTCCCGAAAAACTGTTCTAGTCAAGTTTTTTGTACAAGTTTTTTCCGAGAAACTGTTCGA